>APFE030221736.1:0-68752 GCA_000404065.3 Pinus taeda
TGTACAAATATAGTACTCTCGGTGACTACCGTCTGCTCTTAGGCCAAGATCGATAATAAGTTAAGTTTCCTTTTTATAATCGAGAATTTTTCAAGTGTATAGTGAATAATAAGTAAATTTTATGTTTGAGAATTTTCAATTCTATACTAGACTTTGGAAATTCGTTGAATATAAAAAAATATGATACACATCTTTCATAGTTATAGGATTTCCGAAATATCCATTACCTGAATTGCAGACCGTTTCAACTTCCCCAAAAACAAAAAAATTTCCCAACCTACCTAAGTAAGACACAACTTAGACTAATTCAGTCATGTATATACAGGTCTCCAGAGATCCGGAAAGAGCTGCAGGTTGAGATGGATTAACTACTTACGACCTGGGCTGAAACACGGTGCAATTTCACTCCAAGAAGAACAATTGATCATACACTTACACTCTATTCTGGGCAACAGGTTTTCTTTTGATCCATTTCTGCACCTCTGCTCTCTTCTATTCATTGATTTCTCTATTAATGATCGTTCCATTTAACTGCTACATTTTGTCCATCGATTTGGAAAAGTGAATGACTTTGACGACGCAGGTGGTCTCAAATTGCTTCCTATTTGCCTGGACGCACGGACAACGAGATCAAGAATTACTGGAACTCTTATATCAAAAAGAAGCTGAACGGGTTTCCCTGCTCCTCCTCCACCAAAGCCAACGGCAACAACAGCACAAAATTTAACGTCCTCTTGGAATCCAATTCAGTCTCTGCGGGGGCTCATAATACGGGGTTTCACTCCGCCAAACCATCGGACGTCGACATTCCTGAAGGGTGCCTGCAGTCCCTTGATAACATCTTGAATGCATTGATCACTGAAGAAAATCAGCTTTATGGTGTTCAGAACGGACTGGATTTAAAGTATGTACAAGTACAGGAGCAAAACAATGAGTTTGCAATTGATATAGACCCCACCAACAACCAGCTTATTTCTTGCTCTCAGCTGTGCACAGATTCTACCTCTACTCAGACCAGTGAGAGCTTCTCTCAGGCTTTTACATATCCCAGTCTGCAACCACAAGGGCATACTTATAAGACTGCAAAATCATCAAGATGCGGTCAATTCATAGACCCGTGGATTACATTGCCACTGCACGAAGCCCCTGTCTCTGGCAGTAATTCTGTTGGCTCTAGCAACATTATCCCCGCTGTTGATGAGATCAGTGACTCGATGAAATGGGAAATTGGAAAAGATGGTGAAATGCTTAGTATTGAGATCGACTATTCTTTTTTGACAGCATCTTCTGGAACAACTGCACGGAGCGCTCTCCATTCCTACTCGAATGCAGCTGATTTTAGCAATGTTTACCCAGAAGCTGAGTCATACCCACCACATCATTCCCGCTCCCAATTTAGTGCACCAGAAATTCTATGGGCCGACGTTGATCAGTACTCTAAGATCCAGTCTCAGGATCGGGACGATTGCAATGATCTTGGGAATTTGATATACGATGAAGTAAAATTGGGCGCACCAATTTACATTAATAATGATAGGGAGAAGAGGTATCAGTTGCCTCCGTTGGGAGAAGTGCAGGTTGGTGATAAACATGATTACTCCGCAATTGGGAATGAAGAAGCCATAGCAACAGTAGCTCCAACAGTGCTGGCCAGAGGAGGAAGAACGTTTGGCTTTGAGATTGAACACGAAGCCGAACAAGTTACCGTTTGGGCACAGGACAACAATATGTACAGTACCTGATATCTATCCTATCTGTTAGAAAATGCAATGCAAATGCGACCGTCTGTAACGTTTCTTAACCCATGAGTTAATTTTCTTCTTCGACAAGTAGAGTCCACTGTCACGTGATTCATCAAAGTTGTAACCTCCGATGCCTCAAAATTCAAATGTATGCCATAGGTTTACAACTTCAACGAATGTCATCTGCTTACGTCTGCATTTCAACTGTCGATTTCACAACCTTTTGACAAACGTAATTAAAGCTAAAAATGCTGATGGATTGGTTGAAAAAGCTTATTAAAAAGCTTCTTGAGCTGTAATAATCTCATTGCGAAATAGCGTAGCGTCTTGGATTTTCACAATTTCCACCGATTGTGTACGACAATTTGGTGAGGACGGGTGACTTAATGTTTAGGCAGCCCATCATACATTAATATGTCAACAAAGCTTATTGTCTTGCAGTAATCTTTTATCGGAGTGGGAAGTAAAGTAACACATAAGAGAGTGTTCTTTTTTATATGCATTTGCTTGAATCCGGAGAGCACATCGTTAGAAAACCGAGCGGTATAACATGCTTTTTCACGTGATTAATTACAATTGGGTGATATAATTTAGCATGAATTTGTGGTTTTTTTAAATATATAAATCTGTTCCTTGTTAACCCCCCAAAAATTGAACTCTCAAGTTTAAAATTATAATTTCAATAAAATATTTTTTCTTTTAAACAAAATTAACATTAATTATTCATAAACGGGAATTAAGAATGGTTTTTATTTATTTACTTGTAATTTCTTTGCTTCAAAGCAAAGAAGTGTTGTTGGACTTTTTCAAGTTTTCGTTTTTTTATTTGAATAGATTTAATGACTTGAACGCTTTGAGAATTTGTGGTTTTTTTAAATATATAAATCTGTTCAACTGTTAACCCCAAAAAAATTGAACTCTCACGAAAAATTATAATTTTAATAAAATAATTTTTTCCCTATAACAAAATTAATATTAATTATTTATAAATGAGAATTAAAAAATTAACATTAATTATTCATATATGAGAATCAAGAATGGTTTTCATTTATTTACTTGAATCAAACTAATTTCCTTGCTTCAAAGAAGTGTTGTGGGATTTTTTTCGTCGTTTTATTTGAATAGATTTAATGACCTGAACATTTTGAGCAGTTAACTTATAAATTTACCAACTTAAACTCAAATATGTAATTTCAACAAATCTTGTTTGGTTATAAACAAAATTACCATTTCAAATTCAAATTTATAATTCCAACACATTTTGTTTGAAACAGTGATCTTGTTTTAAAGTGGGAAGTAAAGTAACACATAACAAACTGTTTTTTTTAAACCATTTATTTGAATCTAGAAAGCAAATCCTTTGAAAACAAAGCATACTAGTTCTTCACATTTTTTTTGTTTTATCAAACTCTTGGTGATATAATTTATAGTAAAATTGTGGTTAGTTATATATATACTTAGAATATTTTATTATAAAAATTGCTAAGGTAATATTTAAATTTGTGATTTTAAGAATTTAATAAATTTTGAAAAATATCTTATAAAATAAATATATATTTTTTAAAGGGGAATGGAGCCTAAGGAATTTAAATCTTATTATTGAAAATTAAATTATGATTTTTCAACTTCAATCAATCTCTAATAAAATCGATTGAAATATTTTTATAAAATTTATAAAATATTCAATTCAATGTGGTAAACTCATCAATCCCCAACTAAATATCAAATTGTCTTTACCATACATGGTTAGGCTTCTCTTAAAAGGAAAATTCTTTGAAAACATTCAAAATTGAAAGTTTTTTTTCTCAGTATTCTTTCTTATAAATTAAATATGCAAATAGATATAAATATGTTTTATAAGAAATTGTTAGATTTAAGGACAAATATGGACGCTCTAATTTTGGATGCATTAGATGGATGTTAAAATAAAAAAAAACATTATTTGGAAAAAAATATATGATGCATTTGAAGTCATTAAGACCTATAATTAAAAAAAGGAAAATATATTATTTGATAATGCTAAAGTCTTTTAGGTTGTATTAATGGTAGTCCTTGTAATTTCACACACACACAGACATATCTATATATCTATATATCTATCTATATATCTTTCTATCTATCTATCTATCTATCTATCTATATATATTATATATATAATATATATATATATATATATAACTATATGATATATAATATATATATATATATCTAATTTTTTTTCAAAGGGAAAAGACTTGTAATTTTATTCATCTTGAAACAAGGAACAAAATTTGCATATGTGGTAAGTTTTCACTATGATAATTTTGGCTTATGAGATAAAGAGAAAAAACATATGAAAATTAGAAACTAAATGTGATAATAATCACTTAACTTTTCTTTGTTGCATTTTTTTCCTACACTTTCTACCATTTCCGTGTGTTTCGATCAACCAGAACCATTGCTAGTTTGCATCTTGTTGACTTTGTTGGGGATTATCTTTCTGAGTTAGAGCTCTTAGAAACATCAACTCCGTTTGAACCCTATGTCCCATTTTTTGTATGTGCATCATTTTTTTTTGTTTTGTTGTTGGAATCTCTTGTGCATCAATGCCATTCTACATATGGGATATGCTACCATGTTAGACCAATGCTTCCACTTCTGCTTTGTTTGGATGGTTCTCCATGATTTCTTATTCATCTTCTTCTGAGAGGTGAGCATCATAAGCCTACCATCATTTGATTTATGTCCTGCCTCTTTTTCCTTTTAGGGATCTCTTTTTCCTAAGGGCGTGTGTTCTGCAAGTGTCTTGTTTAGAACCATATTCAACATCTTAAAGTCATGTTCTCGTATTCTAATACTTGGCTCTAATGAAAGTTTTTGTTTTAGTAATATGTAGTCAAGTAGATATTTTTGAGGTCTATCTCTATGCAGATTTTGGCAAAAAAAAGGCCTTTCTCTATTCTTTTGAGGTCCATCTTTTCGAATTTTCTCAGTGTTTCCACTTTAATCTAGAACCGTGTGATGTCAAAAAGGGAGGGGGAGATTTGGTAGCCTCATCCATACTGGCATAGTGGAGACCACCATTTTTGTGGCATCAAAATTTGGGAACCATGGGGTAATGAAGAGCCCACCTCTAAATCAAAACCATGACCCATCATTCAATACTTTTTCCATATTTGCTTGAGTATCAAATTGGATGGTAAAAAAACCTTTGGAATGTAAATAGATCTCACAATTGGGAGTTCGAGGTGAAAATACCCACTGGTGTAAAATGTCAGAGCTATGAAAAAAACCATTAAACCTGCACATCATAGTTTTCGATTATAGAGAAGAAAAAGGGAGTTTGACTCTGGAAGATTAACCTCCACGGCAGACACATGCTTCAATTTTTCTACAATGTAGGGACCTGGGTTGATTTAAGGATGATTTGCATGTATGGAAGCATTTCCCTATGTCACATCCTTGTAGGAAGCATATCTACTGGAGGTCCTCGACCCTAGAGCTCCGCGACAAAGCCTGAGGTTCAATATTATGGTAGAGTTCCTTGAGATGTGATATTCCTTCATCACGGAAAGATCTTGAAGCATCCTCCTTTTAGAAAGAAGACACTAAGTTTTTATAGGGACACCCAACTTGTACATGATTTGCTGCTTCATATTTCCCATAGAGTCTGAAGCCATGACCAAAAAAGGAAGGATTACCATTTATATTTTTAGTGACGATCTAGAATATTTGCTTATATAACTCTTCCTATATTTCATCCAACATAGGACTGCGAATGGGAGGGAGTTTTCCTTGTGAAATCATATCACTCATGTGCGTAGGGAGGAACATCTCTACAGGTTGTATATCCATCAAGGCTTTATCAACCAGGTTTTCTTGGCTACCCCCAGAAAGGATACTAGTTATTGATATGTGGATATGCTTCTAGTCAACCGGTTATATTCCATGAAACATTGTAGTGGCATCATTGCCATGGCCATGCATCACATAACCACCAATTATTGCATTCAATGAAGCTAAATTTATCTAATTCATTTTGTTAATCACTTTTTTGCCTTTTCAATGCACCCACATTTAGCATACATGTCTAACAGGGCACTTTCCACATAGAAATCTCACACAATTTGACTTCTAATCATATAACCATGGATTTCCTTACCACAACTTAGAGCTACAAAGTCAACACATGTTTGGATAGCACTAGCAATTGTAACTGAGTTTAGTTTCATAGTGAAAGCACTCATTTCTTTCAAGGGTTGTAAAGACCCTTCTCCATGTGCATTATTTGCATAAGCCACAATCATTGAAGTTCATCAGATCACATTATGCTTAACAAGTACTCACTACATTTCTCGAAATAGTATCATGACATCCTCAAGCATGCCATTCTATCAATACCTTATAACTTTTGAATTCCATGCAATAATTTTTCTCTTAAAGATTTTCATCAAATGTATTGAATTCATCCTTCATACTTCTACACTTCAAAATGTGTCTACAAGGGAACTTCCCACATAAACATCTGATTCAAGACCACCCTTAATAGTATAATTATGAATCCCCTTGCCATGTTGTAGAGCTATTAAGCTCCCACAGTCAAGATGAATGCTCATGATCATAACATACTTGGGTTTTCCACGTTCTTCATGCATTTGAAAAAGTATTTTCAGGGCCTCTAATTCTCCATCCCTGCTCAACACACACCCTTCTAGTCCAACGATGTATGACCTTGCACTAGCTGGCCAGACTGCTTGAGAAGAAAGTAAAGAAAATCCCTTGTATGTTGTCATTGTCATTCTTCTCCTACACTCCCTCGAAAGTCAACTCTCAAGAATTTGTTATATACACTCAATGTATAATAATGTTATGTCAATCTTGGAAAAATCGTTGTACACAAAAATGCTTTGTTCTCTACAAATCGACAAGTTTTTGTAGCAAGATTCATCATTTAAATACTCAAAATGTCGTACTATAAAAAAGCTATGCATTATATATTTTCATGATAATTAACATACTAGTGTTAGGAAAATTCAAAATTCACATAGTTAGGCACAATTTTAATAAATAAAATTATATTTGAAAAACCAACTTATTTTCCTACATTTCATTTTTTACACCAACTTCAAATTCATTGAGTAGGCACCTCTAATCATCTCTCTAATTTACATATTGTTGTTGGGATGATCTAGAAGTTTGTTAACTAGTTTTCATGCAATGGGATTTTGCATAGCATCAATATATGCATTCTTGACTTGCTTTTTTATATGGAAAATTTTGGTCATCTCCTTCTCTTAGTGTTAAAGGCTACTTACGTTCACCACCTTAAACATTAATGTTCAAACAATTTTCTCACCCATTTCAAAGCTACCTTCCACCTAGAATCTATAGCTATGTGATTTTTTTTCTCTATATCCTTATGATTCCATGAAATTTTTCTTCTTTGTATTTCTTTTTATGACTTTTCGAATTCACAATAATATTTTAATAAAAGATAATTTAAAATATAAAGTTTTTCTCATGCAATAATTTATTTTTTTCTTCATTATTTACAATTATTTATTTTAAAATTTTCTCTTAATAAAATTATGTAATAATTTGTTTTTGTCATCATTATATTTTGAAATATTACTTTCTAATTAAAATATATTTTTCACTTCTAATATCACCACCTTTCCACTAAATACAATATTACCCAAAATACTTTCACCATCACATCATAATCCATCTCACCATTGAAAAAATACACCATTTTGAAAACCCATTTAGCATGTCATGCTATTGCCCCGAAACAATACCAAAACACTTTCTAACGTCTCCTAATTATTCCTCTCTAATATTACCAAAACAATTCCTAAACATCGCATCATTATTCCTTCTGTTACCTTGGTCATGTGATTGGGTAAACTAGGTGACTATAAAGGTCCGTTTTGTTCTGATTCGACTCTACCTCATATTTTGTATGGATTGTAACCGGGGAACAAAATGTACGACTGAAGTTGACTTCTAATTATTAAATTTTATGATGAGTCATATGAGTACGTCTGTAAAGTTGTGTATGCCTGTAAAGTTTTATTTTCTTTCACATGAGTGAGGGTTTACTCTTCAGCATAACATTGCAGGTACCTAGGTCAAATCTGTTTATTCATTAAAAAAAAATAAAAAATATATTTTATCTTAACTCACTTAAATTTAATAAATTTGTTTTCCTAGTTTCTTAACTAATTTTTTTAGTTTATATATATTTAAGAAAAATCTTTCAGGAATGAACAATGAGAACAGTTATTTCTTACTGCTATTTGAAAATATAGGCTAACCCATCACTTTATTCAAGAAAAAACATCTCACCAACAATAATAGGCTCGTGGGTTGTAGCAGGTGACAGGTTTTCTCTTGATCCATTCCTACACCTCTGCTGTCTTCTATTCTCTGATTTCTCTATTAACAATTGTCCAAGTCCCTAACTTCCTATGCCTCAAAATTCAAAGGTATGCCATATGTCATCTGCTTACGTCTGCATTTGAACTGTCGATTTCACAACCTTTTAACAAAGGAAGCTTTCTAACTGTGATAGACACAATTTACACCGACTGAGTACGATAATTTCTACCGATTACTGATTGAGTACGACAATTTCTGGAGGCTAGACATCTCCGTACGGTATTACTCCAAAGATGGGTGGGTGATTTAGAAGTTATGTTATACTAGATTTTTTTTAAATATATATATTTTAAGTTGAATTTGTTTGAAATTTAAATTGAATTGTTGGAATCAACTCATTTGTTGAAGTGTGGATCACTTATAATGGTAATTTTTTTATGAGTTGAATTTATTTATGTATTTAAAAATACATGTTAAATACATATTATTTATTTTATGTATTTATGAACCACTTAATGTGTTTGTTTATTGTTTCATAATCAATGTTCACGTTAATCCATTAAGATACACTTCTCCAAATTAATCGATGTAATAAATCCCTTAATACTTCAAAAAAACTTGCAAAGAAACAATCATTTCCACATGAATCTCAAACACAAGTGCCTTGCATAAAGAGTTAGGGAAAATGGGGAGGCTAACTACATAGGAGGCAAAGAAAAGTGAAATCACTGGAAAATGGGGAGGCTAACTACATAGGAGGGAAAGAAAAGTGAAATCATTGAGAGCCCTAAGTGAGTGTAGTGAACATTCAAATTGAAGGTGAAGAGTGCATGAATCTTACATATTGAGCACATCTTGTCCACCACCGCACTTATAGGGCCAAAGGCGTAGTTGTATGCTAAACTTTATCCATTTATGGAAAATGATTCTTTATGATAATCAAAATATTCATGGTATAAATATTTTGAAATATGGAAGGGAGTAAGAAAATATTCATGGTATAATTATTTTAAAATATTGACCATGTTTTAATTTTATTTCTATTAGAATGTTTTTCCTTTTTTTCTTTGTAGCTATGTTTTAACATAGAATTATGTTGGTTATTAGGTGGCTTTTGAAATTAATGTGAATCTTCACTTAGTGAAGATTATTTTTCTTGTCCAATTTTGTGTATGTTTATAGTTATGCTTGCATCTCCTTTTCCATGCATTAATCAAAAGTGGAATCAATTCTTTTGATATCTTTTTATATTTCATAAACTATAGCCTGAAAGAAATTTTTTGGTTAGGTAAAGAAGATATAACAAGTAATTCATAGCATTAAGAAATCTCATATTTTAAGGGAAAAAAAAAACAACTTATAATTAGTCTAAAATGGGAGGATGGCACCTCTTTATATGCTCCTTGCAACACATTGATATTCACAAAGATGATAATAAAATTATGGTAGTATTGATGAGTCCACAAAGAAATCAATATGCATCTTATGTGCTTGATAATGTAAAATTAAAAGCTTGAAATGAACTTGTAAAAGAGGCCATTAAATATGAAGTGGAAAACATTAAAAAGACAATAGCTATTTGCGAAGGTGTGAGAAAACAGTGGTGCAATTTCAGGGAACTAATAAATATAAACCTAAGAGAACAAGAGACTAGCCTTGGGAGAACAACAAACCTGTTATTAGAATAAGATGATGGAAAAATATATAAATAGACAACAACCTTAAGAAATGGAAGAAACATTAACAATCAACTGACGAAGTTGAATAATAAAGAAGGTCATTGTCAAGGGCCCTGAAGGGTATGATAAAATTGAATTAAAGAAGTGAATCCATAATAAAATTGATCAATTTAAGGAAGATAAGTTATGTGATTGGAGGAATAGTAACAATATTTCCAAGTGTAACAATTTTATACATTTAAGAGAGAAGAGGAAAATAAACTAGTATGACTCAAGGTGAGAAAACATGGTCAATTTAATAATATTTCTATCTTTGAAGCTAGTGGACACGGAATATTACGAAATCGAGACTATTGAAGAAAACAAAAGTTTATCTATAAATATTCAGTATGAGGAAGTGAAGGGGTGATTCTATCGAGAAGAAAGTTGTCTTAAAGATATGATGAGTGGATTGGTCAGCATGATTGGTAAAGGTCAAAGTGATGGCCTATAAATTTAGAAGTGTCATTGTAGGAAGTTCTAAGCATTTACAATCGACGAGAAATGACAAGTGATAAACCAGGAAAATGTTCCAAGGATAATAATTGTTTAACTTTTTGAAAAAGAAATACACGATATAGACTAATGAGAAAACATTGAGCATGAAGTGTAGGAAGAAATATTGTTGGAAATTCTATAATGATACTTTGAGAAGGATTACATATAAATTGGAAAAAGAAGTGAGGATCAACTAATAAAGGGTGGAATTGAATTAATTTCACTCACGAGTGGATTGATGATATATTGTTACCTCATACAAAACAACTTACTAGTGCGCGTCCTTAGTATTGAAAGAAGTTATTGCCAAATACATTGGGCATACCAAACCATTCATGGATGATAATGATGGTAGTGGTTCCAATCATTTCACAGTCTAAACTGAATATTTAATGAGTGAAAATTAAAGTGGAAGAATCCCTATTCGAACTTGAATATGAGTGAATCTACAATAAAAGAGGTCAAGTGGAAACTTGATGAGATAAGCAAATCTTTTTAGGATGAACAATGAAAATTATGAAACTAATGAATAAATGACTAGGGGGCAACAAGCCCTCATGCAGGTAGATTAAGCATAACATAAGACTTAAATATGGATGACCTCTTGTATGTGTGCCATTTAGATAAGAAAAATATGTATAGTGATCATGGAATTTTAAATTGATATTGATTATTTAAATGATTATACAAACAGTAATATCTTAGCAATGAATTTCACTAAAATTTCATTGGGGAAGGAAGAATAAGGGACGAGAGATTGAGGCTCAAGATGGTGAGGCTCATTTGAAATTTAATGATGTACTTAGATGCGTATACCTACGATATAAATAGTGAACTCCTAATATAGATAACATGAAAGGATTATCTAAAAGTACTTGGTATCTTGATGGAAACATGACACTAATAACACTGATGAGATAACATAGATCCTAGATGAATGTTGAATAATCTTAGTTCATAGTTGGTATCCAATGTTTGTACAAGTAAATGAAATTGATTTTTCTGATGAATCATGATTAGAATGCTTATAGAGTATTATTCCATATCTGATAAGTATTGAGATGTTTCTCATATTGACGGTTTTTCATGATATGATGGTATGAGGGTGATCATGCACATGTGGTTAATGTTTATATAGTTGTTACAATAGTGATGATGTATACTTATGATGATTATGATATGCATAGGCATTATGATGTTATGTTGAGGTATACTGACATGTGGTTCATTTATTACATGATGATACATATTTATTGTTGAATGTTTATATTATAAATTAGGAGGATATTATGATGTGAAGCATGCGTTAATTGCAAGCATATTTTATAACATGAGAATGTGGTGATTAACAATGATGTTATTTTATCATGGTGTCATGCAAGAGTTGGCATGTAGATTATTTTATATGATATTATGATTATAACTAATGCATTGGATGCATGTTGACATGTGGTGACTAACAGGAAATCCATAAATGGGCCGAGAGGGTTGGTTTATTTGATGATCTCGTGGGAGCCCATACCTGTGAAAGAGAATATGTAACACCATATGGGCTGGGGACATACTCAATCAACACTACATATGCCAATGGTTCCTTTGTCTTGTATAGCTCTTGATGGATAGCTCTTGAGGGGTTATGGGACCATCTTGAGGAGGCCAAGTGCTTGATATTGTAGGCTAGGTGTTTAGTATTGGATTGGGATGCCGAAGTCTGGAGGGGGTGTAAGGACTTCGATTCCTAGAGTTGTGCGCCTTAGTAGTTGTGGAGGGAGTGGGCCAACCTTGCGAGATGCTCGAAGTCATTGAGTACCGTACCGGATGCCTGCCTTGGGGCAGATGAGGTCTGAGTTAGGAACGAGCCTTGGGGCCAGCCTTGGACTAAGATACAGACCGGGGAGGCTTATGCCTAGTTTCGAAAGTGGGAAAAAGGACAGAGATTCCTTGAGATTTCCCGAGTGTTGTGAAAACTTTTGATGCTTACTGGTTATATTAGTTCAACATAGGGTGTAGGGCAAACATGAAGTAATAAATAACTAAATAAATAAGATGTTAATAATTCAACTTAATTTCGAGACGAATTTCCTTAAAGAGGTGGAGTATGTAATGTCACCTAATAATAATAATAATAATAATAATAAATAATATAATATAATATTAAAATATCAGAAAAATAAATTATAAGCAATAAAGAAAATATAATAATAGTAAATAAATAATAGATAATGAAGAAAATATAATAATAAATAAATAAATAAAATAGTAACTAGCATTTGCATCAGATGTTGCAAAGGAAACGCCGTAAGGCATAAATTGAAGAACGCAAACACAATAAAAAAATATTTTCATAAAGAATAAAAATACTTATAATGAATTTATTATTCGATATTCATATATATTGCACTATATATTAGCACCACTAATTGTTTCCCTTTCTTAATGTAACTTTTCACCACTATGGTCACTATAATATCAAATACAATATGTGTCTTAACCAAAAACCATTATGAAAGTCAAAATACTTATATGTCTCATATCCCATATAAACCATAATATACTTTGAGCACTCTTGGAGAATTGCAAACCCTTCCAAAATGCAACTTCTAACCACTATTACCATTAAGAAAAAATGGCATTTATTACCTTATAATCCTTAAGGGAATAACTCTATTATTAAGTAAACCATAGTGCAATATGATTTTTAACACAATGAATTCTAAAAATTATGATCCCTAGTACACTCTCATCATAAACACATTGTAACTCCTAAAATGTTACAAGACATAAGCTTTAATACCTAACACGTTAACTGTAACATTAAAACTATGACCTATATGTACTTAAATTGTCTTAACATAGTGAAGGTAAAGAAAAATCAAGTGTGGCTCTTCAAATTCAATCCCACGAGAAGCAGATATAAGAAATGTTTACTATTATGTAGATGATATTTTCACTATTGACATTGACCCCAAAACCATTTTATGGGAGAAACCTATGGTAACATGTTCATGGGTACTCATTATTCTCCCATTAAATGGTATAATGGTGGCCTACATTTTGTAAATAATTTAAGGTCTTAATGTTTGTATCTGGAGCCCTTTTCGACTACTATGCTTTCACAACCTTAATTGTATGCATTTAAAATTCTAAAGATTAGTAAGTTCTTTCTAATTTAACCCTATATGCAATAACATTAAGGAACAAATATAAGTATGCCTAGTTAGAAAAAAAAGGTAACAACATCTACCATCCCCTTCTCATGTCAATCTTTTCAAATCAAAGTCGAAGCACTTTCTCTACAGTCTTGGATTGATTAAATCACATTCCTAAATAGTTTATCAACCTCATATGTACATACTTACCGGGAGGTGGAAAGGGAAATACACCTGTGATTTTCTGTTATATCTATAATGGTGCCACAAATTTTGTTGGTTAGTGCATATTCCTCTACATTGTAAAGGATTAGGGTAAATAATATACACACCTTCCATTTAAATTTTGATCTGTAAACAATGGAAGGAATGATAATTTCAAACAAGGGTTGCAAAATTATTTTGATGGCTTAGAAATTAGAAAAGGGATCATGGAGGGTTGTTCTATTCCTCCTTATAAGCACAGGCTTTAAAAAAAATTAATGGGGTGAATGCATGCCCAGAAGATGCAGATGCATGAACGTTATATTTGTAAAATAGTAGCTAAATCATATGCCCTTGATACAATGCATATTATAATGTACAAAATTAACTCGTTTTCATTTTTCGTTGTATTATGTTGCATTCTTCAGGTTTCTGCAAAATTGTGCTTATCTAGGTGGAAAAATACCAGACTTAATGTTTGTATCTGGAGCCTTTTTAGACTACTATGCTTTCACAACTTTAATTGTATGTATTTAAAATTTTAAAGATTAGTAAGTTCTTTTTTAATTTAACCTTAAATGCAATAACATTCAGGAACAAATATAAGTATACCTAGCTGGAGAAAAAGGTAACAACATCTACGATCCCCTTCTCCTTTGGCAATCTTTTCAAATCAAAGTCGAACCACTTTCTCTACAGTCTTGGATTGATTAAATCATATTCCTAAATAGTTTATGAACCTCACATGTACATACTTACCGGGAGGTGGAAAGGGAAATAGACCTGTAATTTTCTGTTATATCTATAATGGTGCCACAAATTTTGTTGGTTAGTGCATATTCCTCTACATTGTAAAGAATTAGGGTAAATAATATACACACCTTCCATTTAAGTTTTGATCTGTAAACAATGGAAGGAATGATAATTTCAAACAAGGGTTGCAAAATTATTTTGATGACTTAGAAATTAGAAAAGGGATCATGGAGGGTTGTTCTATTCCTCCTTATAAGCACAGGCTTTAAAAAAATTAATTGGGTGAATGCAGAAGATGCAGATGCATGAACGTTATATTTGTAAAATAGTAGCTAAACCATATGCCCTTGATACAATGCATATTATAATGTACAAAATTAACTTGTTTTCATTTTTCGTTGTATTATGTTGCATTCTTCAGGTTTCTACAAAATTGTGCTTATCCAGGTGGAAAAATACCAGACTTTACCTGGAGGTGCCCTTTTTTTGTTTCTTTGTACGTATCAAAAAATTCATGTCTTAGAGGTCACCAAATTAGAGCTAGCCTTTTTACCATATGACAAATGAATTCCCGCCAGACTCTCGAGTGTTTTTTCAAATACATTGCCTGGAAATCTAACAGTTTCAGTGTCTTTTTTTGTTAGTGTTTTTTCTTTCTATTTTTATTTGTATCTTACATGTAAATTTGTGCTTGAGATGAAAACCGATCAATTTTGCAGGAAATTTTACATGTAGCTCTTGGTATTTCTTAGGTTTCAGGATTGCTTTATTGCTTCCATTTCTTTAATACTGCCATGTTGTTTTCTATTTTTGTGCATTTGTAGTGTTTTTTTTGCCACTATATAAGCATTTTTTAGGACTAAGAAGATCGAGCTAATTGATTTAACTTTATGTGCATAGCTTAAAGAACTTGCAACTTTACCTTTCTGCCTTGGGTCTAAATCATTAAGCAGGAAAAATTGACGGCGAAGCATTTAGCTTCCATTGTTGGTACCGAGAAAGACAGAGTCAACTACCCTTTCTACTTTAAGATTAGAGCCCGCAGGCATGGGGATCAGTGTTCAAGGCTCCACACGAGACTAACCATCATCCTTACAATCTTGCTTTCAAATATGTACCAGAGACCTGGTATGGTAACTCCTGGAATGGATCTCCAAGGTCCCACAATGGATCCTCGAAATATTCAGGGACATTTTGAGGCATATGCACTTATGTTAATATTTTGGCTAATTAGCTAACCTCAAAATTAAGTTACTTGTTAGGTATTAATTATGACATTTAAATACTCATTGTGCCATGTCATGTTGAATGTCATGATTGATTTATTGTTGTTTTTGAATGCAATGCGTTTATAACAGGTTGAAGTAGGTCATGATATCTCTCATTCCTTCAATGTTTATACTTCATTATGAATGGAATTTTCCATATATTTATTTGTTGCTATGATTTGTGCATGTTTTCACTCCTGTAAATTGTTTTCATGATGTTATGTTGCACTGCCAAGTTTGTCTCCATTATGAGCTTCATTTTTCAATTTTTGCAATTTCCTAATAGTGCATTCTATCATTCCCATATGTATTTGTATTGACATTGAATGATGATTGTTCTTTGTTTTGATGCAAGGGGTTTGTTGCAGGTGGAACTAGATTATCGATATCTTCTGTTTTTATATTTGATTATGAATGTATACCTCATTCCTTTCTTTAATGTATTTGTTTTGTTTAGTACCTATTTCAGGGTTTTATAGTTGCTTGTAATATTTTTATGAGTTTAGTGTTTAATCACAAAAGCCACATAAGCTATATTTGTCTACTCCTGAATATGCCATCATCTTCTGAGTATTTACTATGATTTGTGTATGTTTGAAGTCTCTTATTGTTTTCTCAATGTATTCTTGTATTGCTAATTTTCTCTCCATCATATTGATTCATTCCTGGACAAGGAGATGATCTTTGTAAATATGCAATCTTGTAATTTTTTTCTGTCTTGCTAATTTTTTCTCCATTGTCTTGCTCTGTTTTGAACATTTACAGTTTATTTCAGTGCTTTCTATTATTTGCAAATCATATTCTTGAGAGTCTGTGCAGTTTCTCTATTTTGTTATACTTAGCCATAAGGGAGTTTAAATAACTTTCTGATATCCACATGAATCTTCCAATATAGAGAAAGCGCAATGCAATATTGATCGTAAGCTTGTAACTATTTCGTTTTCTGCTACGTGAGTTTTTCTCACATTCATGACTAACTCTCTTTTCATAAGCTTATTTTTAATAGCCTTCTACTATTTCTTATGTTTGATACTTGAAGGAGTCTCTAGATAGCATCAAGCACATGAAATTTTGCTATGCTAAACCCAACAAAAAAAATCAACAAAATTGTTGATGGATTATACGTAGCGGAAAGATACTAAATTAGCCATTCAAGAAATGAACATAAAGGTTTTGCCTCTTCCTGTTGCCTTCGTTTTATTTTTACCCTTTTTGGATTTAAGAGGCATCGAATTTAAATTCTTGTATTTGTTTTGGTTCATGAATAATGTGAAGAAGAGTGATGGCAAAACCATTTGTGGGGAGAGTCCCCACGATAGATTGTCTATCGTTGAACAAAGGAGTGTTGGAATATTTCAACTAGTTTTAAGCATTGACCTCTTCCATTTTATACATTGTCAAATTGCATGGTTGTTATGTGAATCATGGACAGATCCTTGTTGTTGGTAATGGATTTGGTTTCTTGTCCCTTCTTTTATGCATCTACTACCCTCAGTCCAACCTATGAATGTCCCAATGATCCGGGAGACTTTGGAGTTTCCATGAAAGTTCCCCATGGAATTGGCATTACCAATGATATGTTGTTCAATGTGAGGCCCAATGACACTTTTGATCTACATGAACAATGGGAAATATACAATGTTCAAAATTTTCCCATTACTTTTCAGGATTTTATTGCATAAGGCCTATTGAAGATAGGGAATAAAGCTCTGCGCATTGGAATATACGAGGAAAGAGGCATTCTTGACATACCAGATGCCATTGGATTTGGAGTTGATATGATTTTTAAACAAGATTTTAACAAACAAGACATCGATTTCCTGATAACTCATTTGATTTTGAATTTAGTGTTTTGTTTGATACACAATCCTTTCATGTAGCTGAAATAGAATGTACTGTTAAGATGGGGGTGTTTCCCTTATGCATCTCCAACTCCAAAAAGAAAATCCTCCATCCTCAAATACTATAGCTCGACTATTTGCCCAAATTCAAAATTTTATATCTCAAAAGATTTGGTTCTTATGCCCATGGGCTTGGGATTGACACTATTACTGCATTTAGAAAGGTACACCAAGTAGTGAGTTGCCCAAAGAAAGTGATGCCTAGGCAAACCAATAAGTGCCTGATGAGAAAAAGGCTTCCATGAAAAAATTAAAACATGTTATGCTGGAATAGCTTAGAGATTCATGGATTGAATGCAAGGAAAACTACTATGCTTTCACAACCTTAATTGTATGTATTTAAAATTTTAAAGATTAGTAAGTTCTTTTCTAATTTAACCCTAAATGCAATAACATTAAGGAACAAATATAAGTATGCCTAGCTAGAGAAAAAGGTAACAACATCTACCATCCCCTTCTCCTTTGGCAATCTTTTCAAATCAAAGTCGAAGCACTTTCTGTACAGTCTTGGATTGATTAAATCATATTCCTAAATAGTTTATGAACCTCACATGTACATACTTACAGGGAGGTGGAAAGGGAAATAGACCTGTAATTTTCTGCTATATCTATAATGGTGCCACAAATTTTGTTGGTTAGTGCATATTCCTCGATATTGTAAAGAATTAGGGTAAATAATATACACACCTTCCATTTAAGTTTTGATCTGTAAACAATGGAAGGAATGATAATTTCAAACAAGGCCTGCAAAATTATTTTGATGACTTAGAAATTAGAAAAGGCATCATGGAGGGTTGTTCTATTCCTCCTTATAAGCACAGGCTTTAAAAAAATTAATTGGGTGAATGCAGAAGATGCAGATGCATGAAAGTTATATTTGTAAAATAGTAGCTAAATCATATGCCCTTGATACAATGCATATTATAATGTACAAAATTAACTCGTTTTCATTTTTCGTTGTATTATGTTGCATTCTTCAGGTTTTTGCAAAATTGTGCTTATCTAGGTGGAAAAATACCAGACTTTACCTGGAGGTGCCCTTTTTTTGTTTCTTTGTACTTATCAAAAAATTCATGTCTTAGAGGTCACCAAATTAGAGCTAGCCTTTTTACCATATGACAAATGAATTCCCGCCAGACTCTCGAGTGTTTTTTCAAATACATTGCCTGGAAATCTAACAGTTTCAGTGTCTTTTTTTGTTAGTGTTTTTTCTTTCTATTTTTATTTGTATCTTACATGTAAATTTGTGCTTGAGATGAAACCGATCAATTTTGCAGGAAATTTTACATGTAGCTCTTGGCTTTTCTTAGGTTTCAGGATTGCTTTATTGCTTCCATTTCTTTAATACTGCCATGTTGTTTTCTATTTTTGTGCATTTGTAGTGTTTTTTTTGCCGCTATATAAACATTTTTTAGGACTAAGAAGATCGAGCTAATTGATTTAACTTTATGTGCATAGCTTAAAGAACTTGCAGCTTTACCTTTTTGCCTTGATATCTTCTGTTTTTATATTTGATTATGAATGTATACCTCATTCCTTTCTTTAATGTATTTGTTTTGTTTAGTACCTATTTCAGGGTTTTTGAATTGCTTGTAATATTTTTATGAGTTTAGTGTTTAATCACAAAAGCTTCATAAGCTATATTTGTCTACTCCTGAATATGCCATCATCTTCTGAGTATTTACTATGATTTGTGTATGTTTGAAGTCTCTTATTGTTTTCTCGATGTATTCTTGTATTGCTAATTTTCTCTCCATCATATTGATTCATTCCTAGACAAGGAGATGATCTTTGTAAATATGCAATCTTGTAATTTTTTTTTTTCTGTCCTGCTAATTTTTTCTCCACTGTTTTGAACATTTACAGTTTATTTCAGTGCTTTCTATTATTTGCAAATCATATTCTTGAGAGTCTTAGCCATAAGGGAGTTTAAATAAATTTCTGATATCCACATGAATCTTCCAATATAGAGAAAGTTCAATGAAATATTGATCGTAAGCTTGTAACTATTTCGTTTTCTGCTACGTGAGTTTTTCTCACATTCATGACTAACTCTCTTTTCATAAGCTTATTTTTAATAGCCTTCTAATATTTCTTATGTTTGATACTTGAAGGAGTCTCTAGATAGCATCAAGCACATGAAATTTTGGTATGCTAAACCGAACAAAAAAAATCAACAAAATTGTTGATGGATTATACATAGCGGAAAGATACTAAATTAGCCATTCAAGAAATGAACATAAAGGTTTTGCCTCTTCCTGTTGCCTTTGTTTTTATTTTTACCCTTTTTGGATTTAAGAGGCATCGAATTTAAATTCCTGTATTTGTTTTGGTTCATGAATAATGTGAAGAAGAGTGATGGCAAAACCATCTGTGGGGAGAGTCCCCAGGATAGATTGTCTATAGTTGAACAAAGGAGTGTTGGAATATTTCAACTAGTTTTAAAGTACACCACTAGTACTATTACTGCATTTAGAAAGGTACACCAAGTAGTGAGTTGCTCAAAGAAAGTGATGCCTAGGCAAACCAATAAGTGCCTGATGAGAAAAAGGCTTCCATGAAAAAATTAAAACATGTTATGCTGGAATAGCTTAGAGATTCATGGATTGAATGCAAGGAAAACTTGATCAATATTCAATACCTCCCAAACATTCTAGGTTATCTCAACAAGCCAGGTAAGATAACTTAATGTATATGTTGATGTTGGGGCCAACAATTACAAATCAAGCATTCGGGCTTGGTTTCAACCGCATTACCACAAGCAGACCGACAAGTTTGAAATATTTTCCATCGAAGCAGATGGGTTAGTTGGTGTAGATTATTTAAATCATCCATATGTAAAATTTCTTGCCTACGCAGCTTGGATTAAGAATGAAATTTTAACATTAAGCTTAAACATAGTTGGTGGAGGACAGACTCAGCCCAAAACTGTATACTCTCTTATCCTCCCCAAGTTATCAAGGGTGAGGGGATTAGACTTTGCAGATTGGTTAATGAAAACTCTCACTGAAGAGGACTATGTTGTTGTGAGAACGGATGTGAGCGGTGTTGAATTTCAGTTGTTGCCTAAGATTATCAACACTAGCACCATTTTCCTTATTGATGAGTTGTTCCTCGAGTGCCACTACGAGTCCCCACACAAGAACAACAGGCGAGCATATTGGGAATTCTTGTCTCTCTATGGAATGCTCAGAGAAGAGGGCGTTAAGAGTCATCAATGGTGGGGGGTGATCAGATTTGGTCCTATCTAATACTTTAATTAAATAAAGTGATCACATCATAGATATTATAGTGCTCATGCAAGATATAATAGTAGTATTTCTCTGTCGCAGCAGGCACCGAGATATGCATAAGACTCCTAATTAAATGTACCAGGGAAAGCATTAGCATTGTAGCGGCCATCAATGGTGCCCTGAAATACCCACTAATAAACCAAGTGAACTGGTTGAGGTCACAGAGCCACAACCAGTCGAGGCTTACACCATGGGTACAGGTAGCATAAATGAAAAAAAGTAAATAGGGGAGTTATTTTCTGAGACAAGGGTTAATAATCCATACCTATATATCCATAGCACATTGGAAGAGAAGTTGCTCTTGGTTCCGTTGGTATAGTTTGGTGAATTCCATTCCACTGTGGATACCAGCCAGAGAAAAAATAGTTTGCATGAGAACCAAACACGTTCCTTTGAAGAACACAAAACGACAATGACAAGGAATTGAGGGGAAAACGATAAATGCAGACCTGAGAGTTTTCACCACGATGGTAATGGAATCCATTGTTCTCTTGTCCCACGAATACTTGAACCAGCTCGACGATACCAGCACACATCCTCTGGCACATCCAAGCCCATGAAAGTTAGACGAGACGGTAATGCCCACAGCACGGGAATGTAAAATGAAGTAGTAAACACAAGAATGACATACCTATAAGCTATAGGGTAAGGCCTCATTGCCATATATTTAGAAAATTCACGAGTCTGGAGTAACCACATCCTGAAATAAAAAACAATATAATGCCTGCACTTAAACGAAATTTATTCTCTGCTGAATGTAACTAAAAGCAAAATAACAGGGCTGCTGAGCATTGCGCGGCGCTCCTCATCCTCTTGGCGCTCCTCCTCCTGCAGAAAAATCCGCGCTGCGTGGTTAGGTAGACGGACCGATGCGCTGGGTTTAATTATTTTTTAAACTAATAATGTTTTTTTTGACGGCAGATAATTGTTCAATTGTCTAACAATACATCTGACGGTTGAGATGAGGATAGAAAAGCGTTTAGGGGAGTTCGTTTCAGATGGAAACCCCTTACGGCGTAATTAACATTAACCTTCACAAATAACACTTGATTTCAAAATAATTTCACATTGGGTATGAATAGGCTCAACCCTAGGTTTGCATGCAGGGAGTATCACAAAAATGGTTGATTATGACTGATTGGTATTTGAAAGTAACATATTCTATTAAAACCAACAATTTGTAAGAGGAAGCTTCAAGTTAACTATATTACTCCAAAACTTTGTAATCGCGTCAGATTCAAGGTTTCTATATTACTTAACGACTTCCAGCACGTTTTTATAACACTCTTCTAACCTATCACTTCAAAACTTTGAGAACGTTTTATGAAACTTTCGAAAACCCTTGGGACCGACCACTGACAACAGCACACAGCCAACATATGGAATATGCGCAATTTGAGCTATTACATGTGCTCAATATACAGCCATATAAAAGAATATTAAAATATCTTCCCTGTGAGATTTGCACTTAAAAAATATTAATATCTCATAGCTTCTCGTGAAAAATGGCACCTCACTAACATTGTTTTTTTATTCATAGCTCGTGGTGAAATTTATACCATAAAATTTATATATTCATAGCTTATCGTCAAATTTGTATTGTAAAAACGTTTTGGATTAAGCAAAAAGATATGCTCCAACTTTATAAATAAGGAGTTGTGTTTGCTTCCGGCTTTCCTCTCTGGCAATGATTACAATGTAAAAGTACTGAGCAAGGATGTTATAGTTAACGCTCATCCTGTGCAAGAGCATCGACTGACTTTGTCCAATTTGGATCTGACGATTCCTCCTGTTTCAGTTTGCGTTTTCTTATGTTATAAGAAGCCCACCACCAGATCAATATCCTCCTTTGCAGAGGAGGCAACCCATGATCTGAAATGTTCGCTTTCAGAGGCCTTGGTTTATTACTATGTTTTTGCTGGCGAAATGATATCCAACAGCTCTGGGGAGCCGGAACTACTTTGCAACAACCAGGGTGTTGAATTCATTGAAGCTGTTTCGAATATAGGACTTGCTGAGCTGGACTTCTACAATCCTGATAAAACAGTGGAGGGCAAGCTCGTTCCTAAGCTTTCGAAAAGTTCCGTATTTGCTATTCAAGTAAGCTTTTGCGTATAATATTATTTAGCTTGGTCTATATAGTTGTACTGTTCTGGACATTTTTGTCAGGAAATTCCATAAATATTTTTTGCCATTTTTAGAACTTGTCATTAGTTTACAGTTACACTGTACCTTCTATGATTGGTTTCTGTGTTTTCAGGTAACAAAATTTTGTTGTGGAGGTATTATCATTGGGTGCACATTTGACCATAGGATTGCTGATGCATTTTCTACCAATATGTTTTTATTATCGTGGGCAAAGCTTACTCGAAAGGAGTCCATTGAAATGTTGAAACCCAACTTTGATAGATCCGTATTACTCCCTCGACGGCCTCCTCATTATTGCTCTGCAATTGATGAAATGTATACGAGACACTCTTCTTTGCATTTAGAAGAATCAAAGAAACAAGAACCAAACACGTTCCTTTGAAGAACACAAAACGACAATGACAAGGAATTGAGGGGAAAACGATAAATGCAGACCTGAGAGTTTTCACCACGATGGTAATGGAATCCATTGTTCTCTTGTCCCACGAATACTTGAACCAGCTCGACGATACCAGCACACATCCTCTGGCACATCCAAGCCCATGAAAATTAGACGAGACGGTAATGCCCACAGCACGGGAATGTAAAATGAAGTAGTAAACACAAGAATGACATACCTATAAGCTATAGGGTAAGGCCTCATTGCCATATATTCAGAAAATTCACGAGTCTGGAGTAACCACATCCTGAAATAAAAAACAATATAATGCCTGCAATAAAACGAAATTTATTCTCTGCTAAATGTAACTAAAAGCAGAATAACAGGGCTGCTGAGCATTGCGCGGCGCTCCTCATCCTCTTGGCGCTCTTGGCGCTCCTCCTCCTGCAGAAAAATCCACGCTGCATGGTTAGGTAGACGGACCGATGCGCTGGGTTTAATTAAATTTTCAACTAATAATGTTTTTTTTAGACGGCAGATAATTGTTCAATCGTCTAACAATACATCTGACGGTTGAGATTAAGACAGAAAAGCGTTTAGGGGAGTTTATTTCAGATGGAAACGCCTTACGGCGTAAATAACAATACTATATTTCTAAATAAATATAAATAAAAATAAACTATAAAAATAGTAAAAATAAGTAAAGTTAACAAAAAATAAAATAAAACAACAAAGAGTTAAATTAAGAGAACTATAAAAGTAGTAAAAATAAGTAAAGTTATCAAAAAGTAAAAATGAATAAAATAAGAAAGAATTGTATTAAGAGAATTACTAAATTAAGTTAAACTTAAAATAAAGAAATAAAAGTTGCATGTTGACACATGGAATGTGTGCATGCGGTTCCCCTTCCAATGTTTTCTCTATTTAATAGATGGTGAGGAAGATGAGAGATCAGTCCATGATTCCATCATCCATTCTCTTGGGAGAAAAGTGTTGTGAGACAAAGGATTCCCTGTCAGTAGTACATTGCTTGAGGGCTTGGGGTTGGAAAGTTGTAGCAAGATTTTGTGCAACTGAGCCTACGGTTGGGTGGAGAGTCGTCCCCAAAACTTTGTTGTGGTTAGTAGAATTCAAATAGCGTCAACTCAGAAATCACAAGTAAGGAATATCATCGCCATAGGTAAATTGTGTTTGCTCATATTCCCAAAATTCGATGTTAAATCGTTGATAAATTGTGTGTTGATTATAAATTGCATAATTAATCTAATTAGTTTCATGTTTTAATTTTGGGGTTCTTACATCCTCCATCCCTAAAAAATCTCCTTTTCCTCACATTAATTTACATTTTTAGCCATAATATGGTTGGTAGGAAGACTAAAGCGTGTTTGTAATATTGTATAACATAATGTGATTAATTTGCAGAGAAAAAGGCATATTTTGAGGCATTTACTATGCAGAGTGTAACTACCCTCCTCCCACATCTACCCAAGAAATGAGCCAACCGGGGTAAACATGTGATGAGAGGGCCACTATAAGGGATTCAACCTCATTCCTGAACTTAAGGAAATGGAATCGACAGAACACATAAACCAAACCTTACACATCAATAACAAAAACCCCATGAGACATCTCAGACACTGAAAGATCCTTCCCCTGGGTCCCACTGATCTTTTAGACCTATTGAACTTTGGATGCTCCCATGCTATAGGCATGCTAGTGTCCAGGGACCTTTGGATGCTCTCACAGGCCTGCAAGACAACGTCCATGGAATTTTCCCAGCAGACCTGTGTGAGTGTCCAAAGAATTCATGGAACTTTTCTAGCCCTAAATCCTGACCACTGCCCAGAATGTGTTGTAACTTTTAGAATCCATCAAAGACATGATGACAAAGCTAATAAATGATAAATTGACCTCAGGACTAAGGTTGAGCATCCCCAACCAGGACTGAAATTTTGCCAAACACTTGGAATCAATGCAACCTACAAGTCTATGATACAATATAGAGTGTGAATGACTAAAACACCTATAAAACATGACAAGAAGGATCACCACCTTCTCCATTGAATTGCTATAACATCAATTAGGTTTTGCATCCATTCGTTTAACCATTAAAAGTAAATACAAGAGATAACCATGACATGAACCAATCAAATAACCATGCTTAGAACCAACATAAAAGCATGTAAATAGCATAGATATATCAACCATTAAATCCACATATAAACAAGTGCAAAAGCAAGAGAACTTAGCTTTCATTAATTATTGGCAAATATGACCAAGTTCGAGACTTCCATGTATCAGCCGACTATAGACATGGCTGAACCAAATATTTCTTTTAGCTAGTCACCCCCATCCCATATTCCAAGCCTGAATGTGGGATCTCATGGATAAACCAATACAAAAACAACCAAGGGAATCTAGAGGTTAAACTGCCTCCACCCTCACCAAACCGTGATCAAACCAAAGCCAGTGCTTCGATCACAACCAAACCGAACTTGGAATACCATATGGAATCCATCACTATCCTTCAGGAATTTTCCATCTCCTTGTCTTTCAGGCTTTACCACAATCCAATCTCGGATCACTAGGCCCTAAACTGAGACTAGTCTCTCATGCTTTACCATAATCCAAACCTAGATCACTAGGCCCTAATCCGAGACTCCTCCCTCAGGCTTTACCGTGTATCCCACCAAAACTGGTCAAAGGATTCCTAGGCCTTTGGGAATGAACCTTGAGACCACCTCCACCCTAGATTCTGAAATCCATCCAGCAATTTGAAGCTTAAAACCGAGATAAACATCCCAACACACCATGGCATATGGAAAAAGGAAAGGCTAGGATCAAAACCATTGTCATAACCTGAAAAGGCCATGCCACCGACAACAAGAGAACCATACACCAACATGCAAATCCACGAATGTCAAAACCAACTAGGAAATCACACATGCAATATGTTACCTTCAAGTATTCCTGCTAAAGTTTCTTGATCCTGCTCTTCTTCCTTGATCCTTTCTTTCCTTCCTTTCCCTTTGTTTTCTTTTCCTTCCTTGATCCAAAGCTAGAGTGCTCCAAGAAAACTGTAAGTGACCAAGAGTGAGAGAGAGAGAATAATGAGAAAGCTCCAAACGTGAACTGACAAAAGGTTACCAACTAATCCTCAGAAGCCCTTTTATTAATGAGGCCTCTATTTCCTTCATTTTCCTTCAATTTCCTCCTCACATGTAACTTGTGACCTTTTACCTTACTTTTCTCCTCATTTCCCTATTTTTCATAAATAAATGTGCCAAAAATTCCTTTTTTCCTTTTAATTCCTTTACCTTAGTCTTTGCCAATTTTCCTTAGCCATAAGCACATCCAATGATGCCCACTAGGATATATTTTTCCAACATTCAAATTGGAATAAGTGTCCCTTAACCATGGCCTTATTTTTCCTTTATTAACTTTTATTACAAGAACTTTTCACCAGGGGTGTTATAGAACCCTTCCCTTTGGGAACATCATCCTCGATGTTAACCACACCAAGACCTCAGCAAAACCGTTGTAAAGCAAACATACTACCCACAAAATTTTATAACTTAGATCATTGCAGTATTTACAATGAAGGACTTTCTCAAAAGAAAAACATCATGACAATATAACAACCATACTTCTTATTCGATATTTATAACTTAGCTCATGGAAATATTTACATACATATACCAAAACACCAACAAAACATATGTTGAACATATACGAAACATAAAACCAAAATTACTTTTCCTCAACCATTAAACAATGAAGGATATAGGGCTTGCATCTGATCCACCATCTCCCATGTAGCTTCTTCAGGCCCAAAGTACTTCCACTACACTTTAACATACTCTATGGTTCTGTTCCTCAGCATGAGATATTTCTGCTGCAATATTTACTAAGGCTCCAACTAGAACTCTCTTTCTTGCTCCACCTATAATACAAAATAATCAATAACATGATCAACATCCTTTATATACCTCTTAAGCAATGAAATATGTAAAACATCATGGACATTCAATGTTGGAGGCAGTAAAAGTCAATTGGCCACTAGTCCAATCTTCTAAAGGATCTCAAAAGGTCTGCAATATCATTGTGACAAATTAGCACATGGTCCAATCTACAAAGAAATATTCTTGGGCTTGATGTGCAAATACACATGCTCCCCAACTTGAAACTCCTTGAACACCCCATGCTAATCGACATCCCTTCTATCTATCATGTGTTGCCTTTGGATTTTTCTTTATAACCTTCATTTCTTTCTCCATGTTTGCCAACATATCTAATCTAATAAGTACCCTCTTCACTAGATCACTATAGCTAATGGGAGTATTACAACTTTGTCCATACAATGCCTCAAATGGGCTCATCCTCAATGACTCCTGATAACCATTATGCAAACTCAACCAATGGAAGATACTCCACCCATTTCCTTTGTTGCTGCATCATGTACATGCTTATCATATCCTTGAAGTTCTGTTGACCCTCTTTGTCTGTCCATATGTCTGTGGATGATTAGTTGTACTTAAGGCCAAATTTGTACCCAAACCTGCAAATCACTCCTTCAAGAATTTGGAAGTGAACTTTGCATCCCTGTCTGACATAATATTCTTTGGAACACCATGTAGTATCATTATCTCTCTGATGAACACCTATGCTACCTCACTGGCTGAGTATGTAGTTTTCACTGGAATGAAGTGAGAAACCTTAGTCAACCTGTCGACCATGACCATAATAGAATCATGATGTCTTACTGTCCTTGGAAGACCTGTAATGAAATTCATGGAAATGACCTCCCATTTCCACTCCAGAATCACAATAGGCTATAGTAAACCACCTAGATGCTTGCATTCTGCTTCTACCTACTAAAAATCTAACATCTATCCATGAACTCTGCCACTTCCTTCTTCATATTTTGCCAATAGTAGAACTTATTCACCGTCATCAACGTATTTTGGTATCCTGGGTGACCTGAGTATGGTTTGACGTGAAACTCCCTCAATATAAGATTCTTGAGGTCACTGCAATTTTACATATAGATCATGTCTGGAAATCTAACCAAACCATCTAGCGTGAGATGATAGTCTGCATCCTAATCACTTGTACCTATACCTGCACTTATATCTGTGCATGTACCTATACCTGCACCTGTACCTGTAATTTGTTGTAACTTGTGCATAATCTCCATGTACTTGTCATCTTGTTGTCCTTCCTGCAAAATCCTATCATGTAACTCTGTCCCATAAGATCTCGTACTTGTTATATGATTTACATGTACTTTCCTGTTAAGAGCATCTGCAATCTGACTCTCCTTTCCCTTAATGTATCTAATATCGAAGTCAAACTCACTAAGCGTTACCAACCATCTCGCTTGTGTAGCATTTAGATTTGGCAGGTCAAATAAATACCTCAACCCACTATGATCGGTCATCAATACAAAACTCCTGCCAAGAAGGTAGTGCCTCCACATCTTCAATGCATGTATGATCGCTGCTAGTTCAAGATCATGCTTTAGATAGTTCTATTCATGCTCATTCAATTTCCATGACTCATAGCACACTACATGTCCTTCTTGCATGATAACTTCACCAAGTCCTCTCTTGCAAGCATATGTAGACACTACAAACTCCTTATCTAGATATGCAATCTTTAACATTGGTGCATGTGTCAACAACTGCTTAAGCTCCTCAAAACTAGCCTCACACTCCTTTGTCCATTTGAACTTCTTACCTTTCCTCTGCAATGATGTGATAAGATATGCAATGCGTGAGAAGTTCTTTATGAACCTCCTGTAGAAACCTACCAATCCCATGAATTATCTCACCTCATCCACATTCTTAGGAGTTGCCCCTCCATGATGGCCCTTATCTTTTCTGGATCTACTGCTATGTCATCCTTGGAGACAACATGCCCCAAGTAATATACCTCACTCTGAAATAAGTTGAACTTGTTAAGCTTAGCATACAATTGATTCTCTCTTAGCATTCTCAACTGTGCTACTAAATTCTCAACATGTTCTTCCTCCTTTTTAGAATATACCAATATGTCATCAATGAGTACAATAACAAACTTGTCCTCCTAGATCTGCCTCTCTTGCACTACCTGGGTGCCTTTGATCTAGAAATGGAGTTTCAGCTGAGAGAAAGGAATCTTTCAACACTTGAAGAAATGCAGAATAATGTAGTAGATGTAGAGGCTCACTTGCTGATCCGAAGGGCAAAGTTGAAGGAAGAAGAGATGAAAAACATAGATCTGGAGGAATCGACATCTCTAGAGGTAAAGGTTGACATTTTCGTAAGTGCAGTGGAAGACATGATGCAAGGGATCATCACAAGGAATGAGTATAGTGTTCAAGCCCATCACTCACTGATTGAAGAAGAACAAGTTGTTGATCCAAAACATCTTCTTTCTTACCCCAGTTGTCATAGATCTTATAATGATTGTTTTATAGATAATCTTGGAGAAGAGAGATTTGTTGATATGACATGTATGCTTGATAATGACATGTACACTAATGATTTTCCTCAGTTTGATCAGTATGATGATGATTATGTTCTGCAAACAGAAGTTAATCTTGCAAATAAATCAGCAGCTAGTTTGTGGAAGGAGGAAGTTCACTTTCAGCAACTTGAGTACAGTGATCAACCAATGCATATCAACTATGATAGTGACGAGGAAAGTATAGCAAGTTTTGAAGTAAGTGAAGGATATTTTCCTTTTTGTTTTGATTCATTTAAGTTCATCAGAGACAATTTCCATGCAATCAGAAATCAACTGTCAACATGTCTTGATCTGGACCATCTTGAGGGCAATAAAAGCCTTGGTCAAGACTTCTCATATTCATATTTCCAACCCCCAAATTCCATTGATTGTCAAGTTGCACATGAAGAGATGGAAGCTGGCACATATGATCAAACGATACAGGATGACTCCCTACCTTTCTGTTTTGAATCATTTTAGTTTTTGAAGGGAAAATTGCATAGTAAATCTTCGAATGAGCAGCCTGTAGGAAATCCACAATCGCTCAGTTTTAATGTTGAGGATGAAGGTCATATTACAAATGAAGGTGTGGCAGCCGAAATACATGATTTAATGATGCAAGAGGATTCTGTACCCTTTTGTTTTGAAGCATTTCAGTTTATAAAACAGAATCTTCATAATATCTCTAAAGAAAAAGATGATCAGCCAGTAGCATGTCATATATTTTCAATAGATACATCACAGCAGTCTTCTCAAGTTTTTGATGATCCTATTTCTCGCGTGTTGGATTATGTTTGTTGTAAAAGTTCTTTTCCATTAGCTAACCATTTGACAGAAGAGAATGTTGATGATAATCTAATTCAAAGTTCACCTTCATTGTCTTGTTTAACAAATTTTTCATTACAAAGCTCAGATCAAATTTTTCAGTCATATGAAGAGATTGATAAAGGATATTTTTGTTCTGTTTGGAATCAGAAACAGAGTTTGGTTATTCACGAAATTTAGGATCCTTTTGACAACCTACTACTATCACCAAATAAAGACAACACATATGTGATGAAAATCTTAATATCTATCTATGAAGATTACTTGGACCAGAGCAGTTACGTGTTAATGGAAATCAAAAGCTATATTTATGAAGATCCTTTCTCCGTATTCTGGAAGTCATCCAGTCAACTCATGCTTCACAAGTTTATCAGCAGTCAACTTGTTTCCAAGTTTCCATGGGAGTTGCCATTTGATTCTTCCCTTTTCCTGTGCATCAGAAAGCATTTGGGAAGAAATTAAATACCAGTCAGGATGCTTACGTGGTTGCATTGGTTGTTCCATTTCACTTGATCGAGTGGTGAAAAGAACAGTTAGAGTAGGTTTGATGAATAAGCTCAAATATGAGCATCTTTCCAGTTTGTTAGTTATGTTTTAGTCATGTTTGATTTTATTATGGTTTTTAGTTTTAACCTTGAGTCAGAGTCAGTCTGTATAATGTCAGTTTTTGTGTTGTGACTGCGTTACCCAATGGATGAAGGCATTGTCTTCTCTCCCAAAGATCTGCAGTTCTTGGCACCTCCAAGGAGCTACCATCCCCATTGGAGCCAATGTTAGAGTCGGTCTTTTCATCCCTCCATCAGCGATCAAAATCTCTTTTGTTGCATTTCATTTTTAGGTGACTCATTCAGTCTAGTCATTTGCATTCCATTAGGTGCATGGATCATCTGAAGAGAGTGGTTTTCCTCATGTCCCTCATGTCATTTACCTGCTCATTCATGTTTGTTCCTTAAAGAAGGAATATACAGTTTTCTTTTCATTAAAAATTGCAAAAGGTTGTCTTTAGGGTTTCAGTGTCAAGTAGGTCTAGGGTTTCATTAGGGTTTTGTCAATAAATACCTCAGAGTGTCTGATAATCACTAGCAGGCCATGAGGATGGTTTATCGTCAATAAATTTTGTTAATAAGTGTTCGAAAATGTGTTTTTCCTCAAAATTCTGTTTTGAGAAAAAAACTGAGTATTTAGCCTTATTTGTACAAAAATCATGTAAATTTTGTTCTCTTCATTGTAAAGTCCTTCACCTGCACCCTGGTTTCTTTCCTTAGCCTAAGAAGCTCCAAACCCTTGCAAAGACAAGCCAAGCTTGGGTCATTTCGCTCATTACAAAGTGAAAAAGCAGTGAAAAAGTCCAAAATAGAGGTTGAAATAAAAGTTATTTTCAAAAACATTGTAAAAGTGGGTTTCATGAGCTAAAATCTTAAAAGCTATTTGATTATAAGCAATTCCTTCATTTGATAAGCTCATTTGTTAAAGAGAAGCAAGGTAGAGCAAATTTGGTGAACAAGTGCGAAATTTGGGTGAATTTGGAAGAAAACTGGCTGGCGCGGCGCACTGGTGAGGTGTGGCGCACTGGGAGCAAACATACAGTGTTATTTTACATGGGCATGGCGCACTGGGAAGGCATGGCGCATTGGGTGAGCTTTGCGGCGCACACAGCAAAAGGCCCGAAAACGGCCAAGAATTGTTCCAAATTGCCATTAACTAGCACATATTTGACAGGTAGAGCCTCCATCTCTATGATTTATCCAATTTTGTGATAGGCTATGGTGGTTTATGAATGGTGATGGTCTAAACACATAATCAAACCCTACCATATCAAAGCCCTCACATAAAAATTGCTGCCTAGGGTTTCAACAACTGTTTGTCACCAAGTTTATCCTCTTTCCATCATTCTCTTTTCTCCCTTTTTCCATTTTTCCCTGATTTCATTGTTCCTTACCCCCTAAAATTACTAAACCCCTATCCCAAATTCCCTTTCACAAATTTCGAAATTTAAAACACCAAACCCTAAACCTATACAAAAATTCCCAATCCTATACAAAATTCCCAAACCCTCCTATATTTCCCTAACCAAATCTATCCCAATAGTCCCTAATCCCTCATTATTTTCCTCTCTCCTAACAGTCCCTTGTTTCACTTTTTTCCCCTTGGTGGCAGAGGTCAATCACATCACTAAAGGGCAGTCCAACATAGTTTCATACACCAGCATCTATTTCTCCAAGGCAATTTGTATAGTAGCAATTATGTCATCCGGTCATTCATCTGATTATGAAGTGGAGACCCAAAGCGACTCACCCATGGAGGAACATGCGCCCCAGAGGCCTCATAGAGGTGGGAGACATATTAGAGAAGAACCAACCACCCTTACTGAATTGCAGGCATGCCCTCTTGCCATCTCTTATTTCCAGTTTCAGTCATGTTATGAGTTCTGTGAGAAGGTTGCTAATGTTCAATTTCATCATGAGTTGGCTCGCTTGTTTGTACTGCATTTACATGGTGACCAAGTTACTTTAGCTGGTGTCACCTTCACACTTACACTAGAATCTATCTCACTAGCAACCAACATACCTAACATTGGAGAGCCATGAAACAAGAGGCAGAAGATTGATCGGCAACATTTTGAGCCATATATTAAACCCAGTTTCTTGAGGCAGCTCAAGAGAGTGTTTCCTTTCCGATATCTCAAAGATGAATATGCTCCACTAATGAAATTAATCATGAAGTATTTTAGTTGTGAAGGCCGTTTCTCTCGATTATATTCTTATCACATCAGATTGCTCATGCATTTCACCCGGGTACGGATGATGAACATTCCTTATTTCATATGCCAAAACATAGAGAGGATGACCATCCTTGTGCAGCACAAGACCCCTTAACAGTAGTTCAACAGTATTTTCCATTTTGCTCTCATCAAAATTTTGGTGGTTCATCAACTTGGATTACAGGGAATCACTTGGGATGATTTCATCTCCCATGAGTTTTTCAGAGTTTCATAGGGACTTCCAGAGGCTGGGCATGAGACAGGTTGACCTTCTCATCAGCATGAAGGCCATGATCCACACACTGCTACTATACCGGTTTTCATTACTAATCAGAAGGGCACCAGACAGTTGTTCGCGGCAGCAAAGCGAGTGTTATCTCCACCCGGTGTGGAAGGGAACTCATTTCCGACATCAGAGGGAAATGTAGGACGAGGGGCCCTCAGGTGAGCGAGACTTTATTCTTGTTCAGGATGATGATACAGACATGGGCCCACAAAGTGCACATCTTAGAGAGATCATCCAGGAGCAGCAGACATAGATCAAAGCCTTATCCCTAAACTTGGAGAGGGCTAAGTGGACTATGAAATACTTGGAGCAGAGGAACAAACAGCTTGAAGATCAGAAAGCAATCATGGAGTTACAAAACATCTGGGAGAATTGTCAAGTTGCCCAAAGGAGGAGGATTGAGTTCACTTCATTGGAGTAAGAGATTAATGATGATCGTGAGTCTTGGCTCGAGAGAGTCAACATCCACTTAGAGAGACTGCTGGACAAGGCCGATAGGGACAAAGAATTGTTGAGACACATGGCTTTCCACTACATGGCACGGAACAAGGTTTGCAAGGCAGGAATAAGGAATCTAAAGGCAAAATTGAAGAAGGCAACAAAGAAGCAAAAGAGGCAAAAGGAGCATGATCGTCTTTAGATATTGGCCGAAGCCTCTTTATCCCAGCATGACACTTGATAGAGAAGGTCAAACCCAAAATTCAAGAAATTTGGAGCAATTTTTTGCATTTTGGAAATTATTTGCACTAAAAAACAGGTTTTACCTCCCTATGCGTTGCGCCACGTGGCGCTCGCTTTTGCTAGAGGGCTCCAAATTTCAAAAAATTTACATTTTTGGATTTTTCATAAAAAATTATGATTTCTGGTGCATGGCCAAGAAATTTGGGCAAGTTTTGAGTCCTCAAGAGGTCAAAAACACACAAAAAATGACCTCTCTGCCCCTATTTTGACACACAGAAAGCAGTCTTGGGAGATTTGATTTTTGGAGGGGCAAATGCACCAAATTGGGAAATTCCACTTGGATTGGGAAGTAGACAGGAAGGGATTTCCAACGAGCTATAATGAGCTCAATTTGGACTCTCGAAAGGGCCTCAAATTTATCTCCAAAGTGGTGCGACGCACAGAGAATCAGACGCGACGCATAGAGGATTTTTGCCTATTTTTCACTCAGCAACTCAGAAATTCGCCTAGTTTGGACCAGTTTCACTTTTTGATGTAACTATTGATCTATATTGATGTAGCTTGATGACTATGATGTAATTTTGGTACATATTTACTTGTTCTAGAGGATTCATTCACTAAAAAGTGAAAATTAAATGAATGAATCAATTTCCTTTCATATAGAGGCAAGTTGTTTGATTGCCTAAATTTCAGTGGCTTGTTTAGAATTGGTTGAAACAACTCCTAAAATGATGAGCTTGACCCCTAGAGGCATGGTAGGGAGTTAGGCTTGTCTATATCATGTATTTTCTGAGTCATTTTCAGGGATTGGACACTTGGGATTTCTTGGCACTTCATTGTGCATTCACTTTAAGCATTTTTGGCAAAGGAAAGACCAGGGTTTTGCAGCACTTGTTTGGATTCATGTGGCTCTATATTTTGATGATGTTTTTCTCTATATAATTGTAAGTTCACTTATGTTTATGTGTATCATTCTCCCTTCTCTTTTCTTCTAAAATTAAACAAAAGAGTGATTAAGGTAGAATCCATTGGATTGATCTACTCTACCTTGAAATTTTGTTTAATTTTACATGTTTTCGTCTGTTTGAGGAGGACTCTTGAGACCCTCTTGCCCTCCTTAGCTCCTCACCAGTCTGATCCATCAATTCTTTCAATCAAAAAGCATCAAAACTACTGTCTACCTTGCCCCAACCGGAACTCTACAAAATTTGGCCTCATCCCCGGACCCAAATTTGTCCTTCCCATTTTCCAACTCAAAACCCCCAAAAAATCAAATCAAATCCTTACACTTCATACCTAGCCTAAGATTAGTTGTCAAATCAGTCATCTCAAGCCCCATCAATTGTCTTTTGCTGAGATTGACCCCGAGAGAGCCCTCTCCTGTCCTCGTAGGGCTAGCTATGAGGCTGAGCGTGGTTTGATGTGGACCTAGAAGCTTACCTTTTCAACCTGAGGTAAATCTAGGCTCTAACACCTCCTTTTTAGAATATACCAATATGTCATCAATGAATACAATAACAAACTTGTCCAGATATGGACGCGGCACACTATTAATGAAACACATAAATTTAGCTGCATCATTAGTCAAACTGAATGGAACTATAATAAACTCATAATGTCTCTACCTGGTCCTGAACATAGTCTTGAATATATCCTCTTCCTTGATGCGCACCTAATGGTATCCCAATCTCAAGTTGATCTTAAAGAACATTGATGCTCCCTTCAACTAATCAAAAAAATCATAAATCCTTAACAAAGGGTACATGTTCTTCATCGTTACCTTGTTCAACTACCTGTAATCAATGGAAAATCTGAGAGTACCATATTTCTTCTTTATGAACAACATTGGTGCACCCCAAAGTGATACACTTGGCCTAATGTATCCCTTGTAAATCATCTCCATCAACTGCAATTTCAACTCTAGCAACTTAGGTGTGCTCATTTGGTAAGGTGCCTTTAATGCCAGAGCTGCCCCCGACACCAACTCAATAGAAATGTCTACCTCCCTATGAGGTGGAAACTCTATAATTTCCTCAATAAATACATCCTGAAACTAATGCAGAACTAGGTATCTTCTCAAAAAAATTTCATCCCCAACTTCCTTACCTTTGTCACTAAAAATGTGCACTGCAAACATCACACAACCTTTTCTACAACTACACTCACCCTGCATAGCTGTAACCATCATCACTGATGTACGCTTTTTCTTTCCTTGCAAATTTATCTTTTCCCCACTATCATCCACACACTCAATGGCCTTGACGAAGCAATCGACTTTGGTCTTGTGAAGGTATATCCAATCCATACCCAAAATCATACTAGATCCCAATGCTAGTACGTTAAAATGTTCTACTGTAGGTCCACAACTGGATAGATATGAGGAATGTTATGACCAACATCACCAACTATATGTGCCTCCTAATAACTATAGATCGGGGGTCTACTATCACTATTATATTGCAGAGAATCCCTCTTATGATGATCCTTTCCACATATCCAACATTGCAATGGTTCTCTACCACCACCTCTAGCGTGTTGCTCTCCATGTCCCTTCTCAATTGTATTTAACCTCTTATAAGGGACTACATTTTATTTTTCACTTGGCACTTAAGGTCTTCCTCACTTTGGTGTCCATTTTCCTTTATCTTTCTCATTTCCTTTCATGTCACGCTTAGGCTCAAGCTTGCACTTCAATTGCTAATAACAATGTTTCAACTTTCAGATGGCCTCCAATGATCTAGGCTCATCGAACTCAATCCAGTCTCTACATGCTACTAGAGGTCGAGTGATGAATCTTTGAACCTTAGCCTTATCCTCCTTGAGGTAAGGCACATATCTCAAAATCTCTAAGAACCTGCTAGTATACTCATCATTTGTCATGGAACCCATCTCCAACTCTTGAAACTCCTTAGCTCTATCATCAAAGTATTTTTCTGATAAATACTTCTTCTTGAAGAGCCTCTCAAACTCATGCCAAGTCAAATCCTCCTCATGTATACCTTTAACATTCTTCACATCTTTCCACCAAATATTTTCTTTGCCTTTGAGACTGAAAGTGGTTATCTTTTCTTTCATGTTTTCCGAATAATCATGCAATTTGAAGAATTTACTCATACCGAGAAACCATGGCTCTGCATCCTATGATTCCTTCATCTCTCCATAAAAGGTAGGTGGATTTTATTTCTTAAACTCATCTAGAAAGTAAACCCCATCACTCCTCCTATAATGATGATCCACCAACAGATCCTCCATCTTGAGTTTCCATAACTCAAAACTTTGACCATTAAATTTCTCGATCTCTATCTTTCCACTACTCGCCATATTCTTTCACCACCAGAATCGATCCCACATATCTCCCACTGAACAGGGTTTACCATAGGCCCGAGCGAGACCCCTCAGCAATAAAGGCATCCCCTTGAAGCCAAAATAGTTTTGATATCAAATGTAGGTTTTAACCCTGTACAAAAATTACCTGCATATGAATTCTAAAACACAAAAAATAAACAATGTGAGAGCATAACACATAAAACACATATACACAGAGATTTTCCCTTAGATCCCAAAACTGGGACTACTAGCTTGATTTTTTCATTATGTTCGTTTCAATGTTACAATACATATTTATACATGCCGAAGCATCCAATACCATGGACAAAAACCATCACATCCAAAACCATGTACGGAAAACCATGCACAAAACCATAGCTAGGTATGCCCAACCTAATATAGGGTCCAAAAAACAAAATTTTATGGGGCACTGCCCTGGGCCCCATAGAGGGGGATTACATGAACCCCTCAAACTCCCTATGACCCCCCCACTATGAAATCGGCACAACAAAGGGGGGGCTCTGCCCCCCCTCTAACCCCCTGGTTAACTACGTGGGCTAGTTGTGGAAAGAATATAACACAACCCAACACAGATTAGCCATTAATAGTGGCTAACTAGAGTTACAAATGGTTTTCTCACACTTCATAATTTATCGCTATTTGACGCCTCACTAAATACATGTTAGGGTCTGTGGTAGACATTCAACTTCTCTACAAGCTGTAAATTGTAACTAATAACTCCTAAAGGATGGTTTTGGTTTTAACTTATCTTTCCTAGGCAGACAATTAAACCTCGATTATGTCATCATGCCCTCATAAGGCTCTACTCTATAATTTGTTTTTTCCTTTTTTCATGTTAACTACATATGGATTTATGTCAATGTTATTTTATGGATATCTCATGACATCAGAGTATATAGATATGTATTTATTACTTCCTTGTGCTGGTATTTTAAATCACCATGGATATTATTCATTTCTTTAAAGAGGAAGAGTTTCCTTGGTTGTAATTATGTTTACCCTTTTAATTACCATTGCATACAATTTGTTGGTTTATAAGAATCTCAATTACCCTTGTTCCGTTGCATCAGTCTTTACTGTATATATAGGCTTACCGACATATTGTCTAGTGAATATTGTTTTAACCTAATAGCCAGTGTGTTAATGTATATATGTTTTGACAGATAAGATTTATTTCTTGCTTCTACTATTCTAGGATGCACAATTGTTGGATAATATTTGCATATTGATTTCCCCTGCACTGAGTCTTGATATTCCCTGTAAAATTCAAGACTTCGTTTTCCTCATTATTGAATGATTATCTGGTCTCTAACCATATATTACCATCATATTATTGGTTTACTTCTTATCCGCATTCTATATCATATACATAACCTTCAGAGGAGCATAATCCTTTCGTTTAATGATAAAAGAAAATTATATAATTTGCGGTTAATTTTGGTGGTTTTGATTTGTGCCCTTGTCTTTTTGTTCTCTGAGTAATAAATTAAGGTAATATCCTTACCTTGAATGATTTCTTCTTTCAAGTTTTATACAATTGGGTTCCTGATTACTGTCAGTGGTTAATCAATATAATTTTTCTTTAATCTTCAAATATGCTCATGCCTTTATAGCCACCTAATTATAATTTTGTCTTTTCTTAAAAATAAACCCATTATATCCAAACGACTGATCTCAAGTCCATTAATTCCTTTAGTCAATTTTTCTTTACCTCAGTCATAGAATGTAAGAGTATCCATTCTCCTAAATTTTATGTGCTTACCTTATTTATAATCTTGCATGCTTATTTATGATCATATAGTCTATAGTAAATATCTACTCTACATGATAACTACACTTAATGTTTTCTCCAGTTCATAATAAGTCTCTACTACTATGCATTTTCCAAAGTCAATCCTTCAGTAAGAGAGGAAAATCCACACTTGCTTAACTGATAACATATATCATATTTCATATCAGTCAATAATCATGTTGCACAAATTCCATAACCATTAGTAACTTATATGGTCCAACAATTTTAGTATAAATACAAATATGACTAGCACAAATATTCGATCTAAGCAACCAGTATTCCTAATATTTCCAACAGTTAATCACACTCAAAAAAACATTAAAATTACCTCTGAACTTGGGCTATTTAAAAGAATTACATCTCTGCTCATCAACATAATCTATTTTAAAGGTAATCAAATTCTAACCATCAAAATCTATCTTAAGCATAATCGAATTCTTACCAACAAAGTCCATCTTCAATATAATTGAATTCTAGTCTGCGAAATCTATTTTAAATATATTCAGATTCTAACCATCACCATGACTCGAAAGAAACCACTGGAAGTTCCTTAGTCATTTAGTACAGTACTGGGAATTATCTCGGGAAGAAATACATTCCACCCATCCATGAACTAATTCCCCTCAAGTTCACTCCGAGCAAATATTATTCTTATCGTTTGAAATCAACAACCCCTGTGATTCCTTATGAGGTATATTCATGCATTTCTTCCCTAGTTGATTTTCTTTTAACGATGTCCTTCTTTTCAAGATCTGCCAACCCACTCACCTAGGCTTCTCTTCTTTTAAAGCCTACCTTTCTCTCTTGTGGTGCTTTATCCCAACCCTTTTACTCATTTTTTTTTTTCTGCAACTGAGTGATTTAATAGAATTTTTTTTCTCCCATCATATTAAATCTTACTAATCAACAACTAGGGATTTTTAGGAGTGATTTAAGGGAAGATTGTCCTAATATTATCCATCAACTTCTATTTCCGGATCTTGGTGATAATCTAGTTTAATCTAGTGTTTCTTTCCACAGTAATTTCTAGTTTTCTTTTTCATTAATAAATTCATTTGTTACATCATTATACTCCATGGATTTCTAGACACCACAACAAAATAGTTAACTCTAAAAAAGAAAAACTATTTACATAGAAATAGAACGATACTACATTGGTTATTTTGGAAAGTTTAAAAATTTTCAAATGCGTAAAGGCTTGGATACCTCGATACACTTCTTGCTACCACATCATCAACTAATCCATAGTTGCCACTTGTCATCTTTTCTATATGGATTCCATGTCATCATTACTCTAAGGAAATTAAAAAACCATAGTTTTAATTATACTATAAAAAATCCATATATATTTTTAGTTATACTACAAAAATTTTAAATGTATTTTTAATTATACTACAAAAAGTCTAGATATTACCAATAATACTTTCAACCTCACATCATAATCTAATTACCATTAAAATCACACATTTAACATTTCATAGTTATTCCTCTCAATGTTGCCAAAGCACTTTCTCATATCTCATCATTATTCCTTGTTTTACCTTGAGGGGGTAAACTTGTATACAATATATGTATTTTAGTTATACTACAAAAAAATTTCTAGATATTACCCAAAATAATTCCAACATCACATCATAATTTCATCATTATTCCTCTCAATGTTGCTAAAACACTTTCTCATATCTCATCATTATTCCTTGTGTTATCTTGAGCATGTGATGGGGTAAATGTGTAAATCTCTCTTTTGTTCTCATGCTACTCTAATCTATATTTTTTGTGGAATGTGACCGAGAAGAATAAAAGTATAGGAACCAATAGACTACGAATTATTAACTTTCATGAATGGACATATTACTAAGTTCAAATCAAATTATTAGCTTTTATGATTGGACACATGTGCAGGTGTTTTCTTGTAAAGTTTTATTTTGTTTCTGTAGTCATCTTTCACAATTGTTGTAGAATGTTTGTCCAACGATAGAGTGTATGCGATGGTGTTTCAGGCTAACTAGTACGGATGTGATAACTTCGTTTAAAACAATGTATGGCAGTGAAATGGTTACAAATGTGAAATGCATGGAACAAATCATGACAAATGATATGGAATTTAATCAATGAAATTTTATGAATTTGGAAACACAAGTAGAATTTTGTCTTTACTATACATCCGGTTGGTTAGTCTATGGTTTACTGCTCACCGTATCACTGTAAGTACCTTAGCACCTTTGTCAAATCTGGCCATTCATTTAAGAAAGTATACTTTATCTTTATCTCACCAGAGTTTGATTAATTTGCATTCACAGTGTATAATGAGACGTGATTGTTGCGCCCAGGGAGTAGAAGGTGGGGGCAGGAACTGCAATCTCAGCACTAATTGTGTTAAATAAACTAAAGAATCAACGTTATTGATTAAGTGCATAGCTCACAAGTGAGGAGTTCCACTTGGAGATTGCCTCTAACAGAATGCTCTACATATAATCGTCTTATAATCAAAATTATACATAGTGTTTACACATCTAGGAAAGTTAGAATAGTTTCCTAGGAAATAGGAAATAATTCCTAATCTAAGGTTCTAGTGGACCGAATCTTTCCAGATTTACATATTCTCCATTATCTTCAAGACTCCCCCTTAATGGAGAAAGGGGTTCACAAGTATTCCAAACATTTCCCTAAATAATTCAAACTTGATTCTACCAAGAGGCTTAGTAAATATATCAGCTACATTATCACATGAATTACAATATTCAACTGTTGGAAATAATACTGAGAGGGGGGGGGGTGAATCAGTATTATCACGTCAATAAAACTTTTTAATTTCCATATTCAGATTCATATATGCTACTTCCACAACTTCTTATGATTCAGTTAGATGATCCTTAATGAGTGCATTAGAACATTATCAACCATATTAACAGTAAACAGATGCAGTAAAATAGAACAGATCAGCACACATAAGTCACACACATGAACACCATGATATAAGGTGGAAACCCAATGTGGGTGAAAACCACCTACTGAAAGTCATCTCAATCTTCTTCTTAATAAGAAAATCCTTTTACAATGTTTCTGTACTGGTGCAGTCTTATACTAGTACGCAGGCTTCTACCTGCAGAGAGCTACAACCCTCTCTCGTTCTCCAGTCTCTCCTGGAAGGGAGCTACAACCCCCATAGTTCTTGTACTAGCTAAGATACTAGTACGTAGACGCCGGCCTACAATATTCTCTCCTCCAGGTACCACGTTTCATACATTTCCAGACTGGATACTCCTGAAGCACAACACATAATCTGAAAGGCCACGTTTCATCCAATTTTCATACTGGACCCATTAATATCATTGAAGCACATAATCAATCAATCTTCTGAATCACCCAAACACCAAATCAATACATATACAAGGATAATATATGTGTTAGCACCCAGATCTAGTCCATCAGATCACATAAATATGAGTCATTATGATCCTGATCCAATATTAGTTCTCATCCATCAATACTGAAGCTAAACACAATAAACCAAATAGGATATGCAGAATACTAACACCTTTAAACTGTCATCAAAACCCATCAACAACCAGAACCACCTGTGACTTCAAATATCATAGCTCAAGTTGTATATGCTACTACAATGAACCAAACCTGCATACATATGCACTTACACCAAAGCCAACCCGCGTACAGATCTATAAATATTCAAACATGACTTGCAGCGATTTCAAACTTAAGTTATACCCAGATCAGATCATTCCAAGCGTCAGTATACAGATCTAGAATAAGCATAATCAAATATATAGAGATAGTTCATTTCAAACCATTTGATCCCGATCTATCCTTAGATCTTGTTCTCCATCAACCAGTGATATCCCTCTTTATCTCAGATCCAGATCTGCACCATAACCCAATCATAGTATTCCAGATCTAGCACTTTATCAGATATTCAATGATTCAGATGATGGTTTGCCAAATGATCTCCTTCCCCTTTTATAGTCTTAGGCCTTTCACAATACCACGGTCCAAAACCATAATAACACAATACCATGAACCCAATACTTGGGATCAACACTTTTGGATGCAATACCACGGACCAAAACCATAGGATCAAAAAACTGTCGGACTAATACCATGAACCAACCATGAAACCAAAACCATAGGATCAAAAAAAACTATCAGACCAATACCATGAAACACTTTTGGATCAACACTTTTGGATGCAATACCAGAAACCAAAACCATAGGATCGAAAAAAACTATCAGACCAATACCATGAACCAGCCATGAAAGTGCGTGAACTTTTCTCCACATGAAATAAACTTTTTCTCCACATAAAAGTTCGTGAAATTTTCTCCACATGAAATAAACTTTTCTCCGCATAAAAGTGCGTGAACTTTTCTCCACATGAAATAAACTTTTTCTCCACATAAAAGTGCGTGAAATTTTTCTACATGAAATAAACTTTTCTCCGCATAAAAGTGCATGAAATTTTCTCCACATGAAATAAACTTTTCTCCGCATAAAAGTGCGTGAACTTTTCTCCACATGAAATAAACTTTTTCTCCACATAAAAGTGCGTGAACTTTTTCTACATGAAATAAAATTTTCTCCGTATAAAAGTGCGTGAACTTTTCTCCACATGAAATAAACTTTTCTCTGCATAAAAGTGCATGAACTTTTCTTTACATGAAATAAACTTTTATCTTCATGAAAGTGCATGAACTTTGCTGCACTATAATTTATCATATGAGATGATTTGCCATCAAGGTCAACACTTGTCTCATAATGCCAACAATCTCCCCCTTTGGACTTGATGGCAAAGCTAACTTGTCACACGTAGAACTATCATCTGATTCCTTTGAGCTGTCCTGCACCCCAGGCATTCAATCACATCTGATATCTCTTCTTGAAGATTCATCTAGTTATAACTAAGTGAAATGATCTTCTATGAGTGGGTTGCCATCAATTACAACAAATGCATCATAATGCCAACAATCTCCCCCTTTGGACTTGATGGCAACAACACCAAATCACTCTCCCCCTTTGACATCAAGGGTAAAGGGCGAACCAAGATATTCTCTTTCCTAGATAAACATTCCATTGTCCATACTCCCCCTGAGTACCTACTGAAATCTCTGAATGAGCTCCTCCTTTGAATATGCCAAGGTGTACCAATCTGTCCACGCTACATGCTGAAAGCTCTGCTCTTGCTGAATTGTGCTGTTCATGCTCGCCCTGTCTGTAAGCAAGGTCTGCAAAAAGGTGTTCTACAAGAACATGACTCTATACATCATATGTGACCTTCCTAGCACCAAATACTCATACATACATCCATCTCCAAACCAAGTGGGGATATACCAGAAAATGACAACCAAGTACATTACATCATTCATCCCAGGCATAGTGGGGAAACCAACATAGGCCGTTACATGACCTTGATATGACTGAAATATTTCATCAAATGACTACAATAGATAGAGACACACTATTACATCATGAGTCTTGATATGACCTTTACATCGAATGATATACATGACATTTATAATAGAGACCAAACACCTAAATAAGATCATGATAAACATAAGCAACGACACTGTATGATCTGCTCCATAGCATCTGTCACCAACAACTTGTATTAATGCATGAATCATCAAGGTGTGTCCGTATCAACTCATCCTTTTGAATAGAATTTTGTATATACAGAATTATTCTATCATATGTGAGAAACACCATAGCCATCCAGATCTGCATGGACCAAGTATCATCAATTGGGAATATATGCATCAATCAACATATGTACGAAACAACCTATCATCATATAGGTAAGAACTCATCATCATCATATCTCCAACAATGCAACTTTGAATAATCATCCATGTATCCAACCAACAATCCTCATCCATATGTGTGCTAAGAACCATAAGAATCTGACATCATAACTGTAATATATGATCTTTATGCATATGGCGACAACAACATATGAGTGACTCATCAAGAAGTGAATTCAAGCTATGTACTTCTCCTTATCCTTATGAAGATCACGATGTAAGCACCATTAGAGAATCAACCACAAATCTAATCTAAATATCAACTATGTAACCCCAAGAATCATCTGAATAGCTCAACCATATCATAGCAAGATGAATCATTTATCCATATAAGCATCATCACCAAGGACTATTAACCATAATGCCAACAATGCATTAAAAGCATATGCTCCCCCTAAACCTGTGCCATCTTGTTTATTGTCAGATCTGATCATGCATATCAGCAAGAAGAATCAAGATATCATCATTAGAAACAAAACACTTCTAACCATCATTGCCACACATCATCAGCAAATTGTAACCATTATCAAACAGCGCAAATAAGTCGAATCATAATTGATCCTTTTCCTGAACCTGTCCCTACTGCCTTTCCTCAACCAATCATATACGCGACTATGCCATAACCAACTCACGTATATGCGTGACTTCTCTTTAAGAAACTTGCATATGAGATTTAGGACACTGAAGTTTTACACTTCCAGTTCCCTCTGATTCTGTTATGTCTGTATGTTGTGTTGTGCCGCCTCTTTCTGATTGTACTTCTTTCTTCTTCCACATCTTCAAGTGTGATGATGATGTTTTCTCCTTTTGGTATGGTGCCCATACTTTGTTCCTGCATTCCTTAGCTATATTTCCAAGCTTGTTACAAGTGTAACATCTTACATGTCTCATATTTCTTCTATAGAAATCAACAGCTCTGTGACCAAAATATTGCAAGCAAAGCAATATCCATTAAAGTACCTTGAATGAGATGATCTTTCTGCATGATGGTCTTGAAACCTTCTTCTTCTACATCTGGCTGCAACATGCCCAAGATTATGACATACATAACATTCAACATTATTTATAGGAGGAGTAGAAGATTTTCTTTGAAGACTTTCTTTCCTTGGTTAATGATAAGATTGACCTTTCATCTCCTCGTTGAGCAATTCACATTTAGAGTTCTTTTCCTTACTTTGTGAACTAGATTCACCTCCAACAGATTCATAAAAACCAAGACCAGTTTTGATGGCAGGAGATCTTTGACTACTAAGAATATCATCCAGGATTTTAGTACTATCTTGAAATTGTAAAAGTTTATCCTTTTCTTCTAATTTATCTTTTAGAATATTTACCTCAACTTGATGTTGCTCTTACTTTTCAAGATACTGCTTCTTCACGTTCTCTTCAACATTTCTTTTATCTTCCAACTGACATCTTAGATTGAGAATCTCCTTTTCTTGTTCTTCATTCACATCCTGCTACATTTGACAAATTCTGAAGGCACATTCCAGCTGAGATTTTAAGCTGATAACTTCGTTTTCCTGTTTTTCAATAGCTTGGAGTAGATCTTTATTCTGCTGCTTTGATTCTTCAAGATCTTATTTTAGCGAGCAGATCGTGGCTTCAAGATTTTCATAGTAACTAGATCTGTCTCTGAGTTTATTAATGGTTGTGCTTCTTTCATTGACTTCATCTCTTAGTGATGTTGCTTCATCCTGCAACTTTTGATATTTGTCCTTGAATAGCTTCCTTACCTTGTTTCCTTCTTCTAGTTGGGCTTTTAGTTTGGTAGCTTCTTCTTTGGAGTCACATTCCCTTTTGTTCAATAGATCTTGTTGATCTCTGATTTTGTCTGAAAGCCTTTTAAATTTTTCCTCTATTTGATATCTTTCTTGTTCACCCATAAGAGCAAATTCAGTTGTTTCTCTATCACTTTCATCTTTTCCAAATGGATAGATAGCTGGAACATCAGAGGCTAGAAAATTCATACCTGATAGTTCATCTTCATTCTGAAATGATTCTGAATCTGAAGAGCTTCTTACACCTAATCCTCAATCGATTCTCCCACTGTCATAGTTCTTCTGAGATGTCTTCTTCTGCTTATTTGCTTTCTTCTTGAGCTTCTTTCCCATTGTTCCAAGGATCTCCTTCAAGCGATCAAGCTTCTACGAAAGGACCTGCTCTGATACCAATTGTTGGAAATAATACTGAGAGGGGGGGGGGGGTGAATCAGTATTATCACGTCAATAGAAATTTTTTCATTTCCATGTTCAGGTTCATATGTGCTACTTCCACAACTTCTTATGATTCAGTTAGATGATCCTTAATGAGTGCATTAAAACATTATCAACCATATTAATAGTAAACAGGTGCAGTAAAATAGAACATATCATCAAACATAAGTCACACACATGAACACCATGATATAAGGTGGAAACCCAATGTGGGTTAAAACCACCTACTGCAAGTCATCTCAATCTTCTCCTTAATAAGAAAATCCTTTTAAATTATTTCTATACTGGTGCAGTCTTATACTAGTACGCAGGCTTCTACCTGCAGAGAGCTACAAACCTCTCTCATTCTTGTACTAGCTGATCCATTTACTAGTACGCAAGGTACTACCTGCTATAATGCTCCAAAGATTTCAACTGCTACAAGAAGGGAGCTTCCATCCCCTTAGCTCTTGTACTAGCTAAGATACTAGTACGTAGGTGCCGGCCTACAATCTTTTCTTCTTCGGGTACCACGTTTCATTAATTTTCATACTGGATACACCTGAAGCACAACACATAATCTGAAAGGCCACGTTTCATCCAATTTTCATACTGGACCCATTAATATACTCAATCAATCTTCTCAATCACCCAAACACCAATACATATACAAGGATAATATGTGAGATATCAACCAGATCTAGTACATCAGATCACATAAAGATAAGTCATTAAGAACTTGATCCATTCAACCATAATCACGCTGTTATCAGAACTCAATACCAGTAACCAAACATCAATTATGCACCCAGAACCCTGCGCCTTCTGCTCCTCTGCGGGTATCTGCACCTGCGCCTTCTGCTGCTCTGCGGGCATCCGCACCTGCGCCTTCTGCTACGCTGCGTACCTCCGCACCTGTGCCTTCTGCAACACTGCGTACCTGCGCACCTGAGCTACGTATCGCCTGCGGACCTCTGATTAGGGCCAAATTAATAGTCCTCCAATGTGCCACAGTCAGTCCGATCAATAGATCTCATCATGCGCCAATGAGATTGCGACTTATCAACAGTGTATAGAAATCTCCTTGATTTAGATCTAGCTATCACTCACCAACCGATCATAAGAATTTGATATCTAGATCACCTTAAGATATTCAAAACATAAGTACCCTTCCAAATGATCTCCTTCCCCTTTTTATAGTCAAGCCTTTCACAATACCATGGTCCAAAACCATAATAATAGAATACCATGAACCCAATACTTGGGATCAATATCTTTAGATGCAATACCACGGACCAAAACCATAGGATCAAACATGTCGGACTAGATACCACGGATCACCATAGCATTCCCACGTGCATGCGCTTTTCTCTACCTTAGAGTGAGTGAACTAGGGTCCGCACCTTCTGAACGGAGAACCTGCGGACATGACCGCAACTTTCTGAACAGCGTACCTGCGGGTCCGCACCTTTTGAACTATGTACCTGTGATCCTCTTATTTTCTTCCATTCTGAGAGGCTGATCATCAATCTTTGCTACTGGCTTGTTGCACTAAGATCTATCACCTATATGAGTTGCCATCAAGGACAACACTTGTCTCATAATGCCAACACATCTTTGCCCATACCACCTCCTCCACCACTGCGAGTTAATATGGCAAGCACGATAAAGTTGTCAGTGCTCAAGGGAGTAGTAAATGAAGATTCGGACCAGTTTTGGTTCATGGTAAAAGTTGTATGGTAAGCGTAGGGAGTCACAGATGACAATATAAAGAAAGAAACATTGGTCAGCGCTCTACAGGATTGCACGCTGACCTAGTACATTAAGCATTCCAATGAAAATTCGAATGGAGGGATCACGAATATCCAAATTACATTGAACAGAGAATTTAGTAGGCCAAATTTAGAGGCACAGTCGATCATAAGGTTCAAGGAGATCACGATGCTACTAGGTGAGACCAGTTGGGAGTTGGATCAGAGTATGAAGTGCACAATTCGCGAAGCTAACATGACGTTGACAGATGGTTAACACCGCAAATGGTTTGTAGCATCATTAATGCCACATCTAAGGAACGCGCTGCCACAACAAAGGCTAACAACTTAGGCCGAAGCCTTGGAGATCACGATGAGACTGCACGAGACCCCGATACAAGATCCCAACTTGGAAGTTCAGCAGATTCACATGTAGTTCAAAAACTTGTGCCTTGAGATGTAGAGTCTAAAACAAGACAGGACAACTTGCCCAGTAGTGCGCGACGAGGTATGGTGTGTAAAGTGCAAGGGTCAGGGACATGACAAGGACCACTGCCCAGCAGGGAAAGTTTTAAGAACCACCCTAAATTTATATGTATAATAAATGGGCAAATCCCCATGATACATAGGAAAAATGGGAGGTGATTTTATCAATAATATAATATGTATATATAATTTTTTTGTTGAATCTCTCATTGGATTATATTATCTTGTAAAGTCATGGTAAATCTATCGCTGAATTATAAAATCTTGTAATATCTTGGCAAATCTTTCACTCAATAATAAAAAGTGAAGTCTTGGCAAATGTTTTGTTAAAGTATGAAACCATGTATGATAATAGGAAAACATATTCATTAAATTGTAATATACTAACATACACGTTTGGGAAAAAGAAACATAATTTTCTCTTCCTATACAAACAATTTTGCAAGTTTCAGTGGCCACGTTTGTCAAGGTTCTCACTGTACACTCTTTCATATCCTTCTATTAGTTTCGATAATATTCCATAACAAAGTTCTTGTAGGTGTTGATCTTGACCACCATTTTTGTCAAGGTAGGAGAGATTAATCTTTTCTCTACCACCTTTGTCAAGCTACCACTTTTTTCAAGCTATCAAATTTCTTTCTTATTCCATAGAGTCCAACTACGAGATAAAAAAATAAATAAAAATAAATAAATAAAATAAATCATATTTTTGCACCACTTTTGTCAAGCTATCTTATTTCTTCCTTTACCATGGAACTCAACTGCGAGATAAAAAAAAAAAAAAAAAAAAAAAAAAAAAAAAAAAAAAAAAAAAAAAAACAAAAAAAAACCCAACACGCAACAAGTAGCAAGCCCCAACTATATAATATAATAAAATAGTAGGTATCCCAAAGGCCTGAAGAGGATCTAATGGAAAGAAGTGATCAATGTCAGCCTTCCAATCAATATATTAATATATACATAGAGATATATTATTATTTTGATTGGAAATCTTCAAATTGCTTATTAGCATAATTCACTACCTTCATATGTCTTGCATTTTTTAACAACGTTGTAACATGTAGATAAATTTCCTTCTTGGTGCACAATCTTCGCCTTTTAGGAAAATATGGTGCACTAGCCCAACCCCTACAGATCATTACGACAAATTAAGAAAAACAGAGAAGATGAAAGGTTGTACAAACCAGCATATTTTTCAAGCACTGCCCAACCCCTACAGATCATTACGACAAATTAAGAATAATAGAGAAGATGAAAGGCTGTACAAACCAACATATTTTTCAAACAACTAATCCAACATCAGTGCCTTAACTTTTTCATGAATATATCATATTGAGAACGTTTGAAAAATTGTGGGAAATCTGGGCACTGACTATCTCTCTTCTGTGGAGGTGATGCAGAAAGAGTGATAAGATTTCACTGTTTTGAATTTCTTTTTTCGTTAAATCAGAAAAACCAATATTAATGGAGATATTGGTTTTTTTTGCTAAATTTTGTGAAGTGACTAAATGTAGCTTTAACCATTCATCTTAAGATGTTTTTTATAATATAATTTCCTAAGTCTATTTAATATCTTCATTATCATAAAAACCAACCTATATCCATCTTAACTCCACTTCTACCACTCTTGGAGGGATGAAACCTATTTATCCCTCTCGGCACTTGGTAGACCCGGAATTAAGATGGATCTAAGCTGATAGAATTTCCACTTTAAATAGTCTATGCTCACATGCATACCATGATACTACCATGGGTCAATACCATGGGTTATCATAAACCTGGAGCTTAAAAACTACTATTAGTAATTTATTTTTGTTTGTGGAAAAACCTGTGAACAGTTATAGAAACCAACGTTTTGGACTAGCTTCGTGAGTCCATCATCAAGGCAACGAGATTTGTATTTTGAGAAGAGAGAGAGTGAAATTATGGAGCTATTAATAGTTAATTGAAAAAATATTCAATGTTTTCTTTTATTGTCGGCGGTTCTCATCTCTACATTGTTTTAGAAAAATGAGATTTGATAGGTTTTAGCTTTGGAAATTCTCATCTTCTCAAAATTTAGAGCATTGTTCATTATGTCCCTTCCATGGTGGGACTTAATGGTGTTAAAGAGAGAGTCCATACAAGTTGGTAGAATTTATTTTTGTTTGTGGAAAAACTTGTGAACAGTTATAGAAACCAACGTTTCGGACTAGCTTAGTAAGTCCATCATCAGGGCAATGAGATTTGTATTTTGAGAAGAGAGAGCATGAAATTATGGAGCTATTAATAGTTAATAGAAAAAAATTTCAACGTTTTCTTTTATTGTCAGCGGTTCTCATCTCTACATTGTTTTAGAAAAATGAGATTTGATAGGTTTTTAGCTCTGGAAATTTTCATCTTCTCAAAATTTAGAGCATTGTTCATTATGTCCCTTCCAAGGTGGGACTTAATGGTGTTAATTTTTAGCTCTTCTCATCTTCTCAAAATTTAGAGCATTGTTCATTATGTCCCTTCCATGGTGGGACTTAATGGTGCTAATTTCTAGCTCTTCTCATCTTCTCAAATTTAGGGCATTGTTCATTATGTCCCTTCCATGGTGGGACTTAATGGTGTTAATTTTTAGCTCTTCTCATCTTCTCAAAATTTAGAGCATTGTTCATTATGTCCCTTCCATGGTGGGACTTAATGGTGTTAATTTTTATCTCTTCTCATCTTCTCAAAATTTAGAGCATTGTTCATTATGTCCCTTCCATGGTGGGACTTAATGGGACTATTAGTAATTTATAAAAATTAATAAAATTAATAATTGATTTTTATTTTATTTTAACCAAATTAAAATGTTTAAGTGACATTAAATTACAAGATCCATTTTTACCCTTGATCTACCAAGCCCGAGGATCAAATATTTTTTCACTCTATGCTAGTTTGCATATCACGATATTTGATCCCTCCGGGGGCTTAGTAGATCGAGAGTAAAGATGGATCTATGCTGGTTTAATTCCCCCCTTTAAATAGCCTACATTCCACGTGAATACCATGGGTCAATACCATGTGCATATTTTTTTATTAATACTAGTATTAGGGTTAATAATATTTTTTACATTGTATTAATAATAATTTGGCCCCTAGGCTTCACCTAAATATAATACATTTTTTGAGTGTTATTAAATATAATGTGACTTCTGGAGTAAATATAAAAAATGTTTTATTTATTTACCATACCTCTCATTTATTTATATTTTTTATTAATTTATCATACCTCTTTTATAAATATGGTATTTGGCCCATAGGATTCACTTAAATAAAACCTCTTTTTGAGCCTTCTTAAATAGAAAGAGGGTTATGGACTAAATTTAAAAAGAGGTTTAATTTATTTACCATACTCCACTTTATTTATTTACACGTAAATGTAAGGTGACTTATGGAGTAAATATAAAAAAATCTTTTCCATTATTCTTTATATGATTATGACTAAACAAATGCAAACTTGGAATATGGCAAGAACATTATTCCATCTTTAAATAAACATGAAAATAAGAGACTTGAATTTTAAAATAAAATGAATTATTCTTTTGTGACCATTTGTTCCAAAAAATAAGGTCATTTTCTTGAAATTAACCCCAATACCATGAAATACTGGAAAGTGAAAGGAAAAAAAACCTTTTTACAGTGAATGTGGAGGGTGAAATAACTATCATAAATACCTATTCTTGAAAATTAGGGCAAATGGAAGCTTGTAACTCCTAATTTCAAGGGCTAAATTTACTTTCTTTACTCTGTCCCTTAAAATAAGGTGGGTGTTACACAGTATTTTGTCACCGTCCCTGTTACCCCTTCTCCCGTACATTGGAGGACCTATTCCGGGACCTGTGAGAAGTGACATGACTTGCAAACACCTGCTTTGTATCCTTTAAGGTATATACTCCATGTTCCCTGAAGACACCTTCTGCAAAATACCCAAAAATATAGCCCTTTCTCCATTGGCACTATTCCACAGTGTATTACTCGCGCCAATGGGGTAAATCATCCAAAGAGGGCGCGCTAGCTGGTGCTCTGTCTCAAATTCGCACTAGCACCAACCCAGTTGGGTAAAGTTTTTAACAATCAAACTTCCGAAGGTTCCTTCCACCTTATCCATGAACTAATTCCAGTTCTAGTTGGTTCAGTTGGGCTTCGTATCTCCCAAGGAGGGAAGTAGTTCTCCACCTCTCATGGAAGCTTCCTAATGATAAGGACAATCCGATGAATCAAGTGGATGGTCTTATCTACTCCTCCTATCTCTATATAAGCTTGTTCTTTCCCCTTTGACAAGCTAGTTGGTAATTCTTGGTTAGTAATTCTACTTTTCAAGCTCCCAAAGTCTAAGAATTGCTAAGCTCATCTTGCAAGAGGCCTTGTTCATCCCCATGAGGCTAAATCCTTAAGGAGGAGATCCATGTCCAAGTGATCAAGGAGAGAGAGGCTTGTTCCCATCCCCTACAAGCTTTGAAAGGCATGTGTTGCTGATTCACCCAGCCAAAGGAGGATTTGACGTCAGAACTCGGTTGTATTCTCTTTTGTTTTATCAATAATAATAGACGACTATCATTATGGTTCCACTCATGTGTCTTTATTATGATGTTTGAGTTGTATCCTTTCTGACTGATATATATTTGCATTACTTGGATTTTATGCTTGTATTTGTCTTGTTCTTTATATGTGCAGGTGTCTATTCACGAAGATCGTGAGGATTGTGATCAGCTGAACTGAAAGAACGGAAGTGACGACCCTTCTACGAATATAAGTGTTGGATTCGAGGTAGGCTCTTATCATCGGCCTTTACTTTGCAATTAGGGACCTACGTGTTAGCATTGTTCGATTGTTGCTAGACCCCGTTTAGGCTAATGGGATCGCCTCTGTCCGCAGAGGGGATTTACCTATACAACAATTTGGCGACTCCGCTGGGGAGTTGGCTTTGCCTTGTTTTTATCTTGTCTTTGTTTTTTGATTTGTAAACTATTAGACGGAGTCTGAAGTCTGGCTAGATAGCCTTCGAAATGCTATTGCTTTGCATTAGCGAAGTAGATCAACGCTACTTCAGTCCATCTTCGGTTTGGTTTGCAAACTGAACGACTTGGGACTAGCCTTGCTCCTTGATTGTTTTCTTGGTTTCTCCCACTTGTTTTGCTTTCTGGGTTGGATACCTATGTTGTTTTTGCCTCTTGAGGGTACTCAGGTATTGTTGGTTTAGCCTTGACTCTTGTTTTTTTTTTATTTTCCATAGCAAACTCGACTGGCGCTAGTTTATAGCGTGACAGTCGCGCCAGTTGGCGCAAGTTGCACATTAACAACCCGCGCCAATCCTGAAAGGCGCTAGTTGCAGCCTGACAGTCACGCCAGGCCTGTAAACTTTTGAAGTTTGCTTGGTTCTCCATTTTTTGAGCTTTGGTTTTGCCCTAAGTACCTTTACTAGACTACTTTAGTGTGTTGGAGTGTGATTTGACTAGTTTCGATCGCTACCCTTTGGGTGTTTGCTTTTTTCCACTGATTTCGCATTTCTAGCCGTAGGGCATCTAGTGGCCTTCTGAATTGAGCCTTCCTAAGGTGTTTCGATCTTTTTTTTGTCCAGTCGACTCTCTTGTTTGCTCCCTTACACTTGTTTCGTAGTTGTGAATCATTTCGTTGTGTTATTTAGGTGATTTGCTTCATCTTCACTTGAATTCCGCTTCGTCTCACTTTGAGCCCAGATCACATGGCTCATTGTTCGCTTTGGGATCTTTTTGATTCTTTGGACGTTTGATTTGTGTTTTGAGGAACTGAACGTGTGTGTATTGGTTAGATTTTGTTAGTACTATTTCTCAAAAAGTTCTTTAGTGCATTTTGCCATTATCGACAATAAAATCTCTTTTGTTTTGCAATAGTGAATGAAAGTTAGGACTTTTCATTTTGATTAGTGGTATAGCGATCGTAAAGAAAAGTTATTGATTTGCATTAGCTGCATTAGGGAAACTCTTTGTTGTTTGTGATCGTTTCGTTTGCATGAAAGCTCTCTAACTCTTTTGTAATTAGCATTCATCGAATGGAATGACATGTTTTGGCATATAGATTGCATTTAGGGATTTTGAGAAATTACATACAGTAGGACCTGAAAACCGAAACTTAACTCAAGATCAACTTTAAAATAAATCGAATGAACTTAAAAAAAGCATTGAAACATAATGCTCACATTCTAGAGGTCTAGGTTAGAGACGTGCTCCGGCGTCATTAAACCTAGTCACTTTTGTTCTCGCATTAAGGTTGGGTGATTCCTCCTTGTGTGACTCAACTGTGGTCTAGTACGGACTTGTGCTCCCACGTACCATCACGTATATATGGGGAGACTCCACTAGGTTATCATCCTTGATCCATAGGAAGCCGTGTTTACCACCTTACAGCCCGTAACGCACCGAACACATCATTTGGGAAGATTGACTGCCGTACGGAAAGTCCTTGGCTTTCATATGATTGCTAAGGTGTATATGCAGTTTTACGGATTGTCTGGTAAACCCCTTGCCTAGTTTCTCCAGAGTAGTCACTTTTTGATCCTTTTCGGACTCCTTAAAAGAAAAGGCTCTATTGAGCATTTGTCACTTCGGTCTCACTAAATATTCGAAGGCGACTAGAGTCATGTTTTGTCATTTTCTCGACTCTTAAAACATGAAAAGGTCAAGTTATGTCCTAATGTCTTAAAAATTTATTCGACCACGATTACATTTACCTTGTTAGATCTTGTGTGCGCTAGTTTTGAGTAGGGTCTTTTATCATTAGCTTGTCTAGGATTTTTCTTGATTCGATCATCCTTGCGGATCCATCGATCCCGTCTCCCGTCCTGAGTGACCGAGGGTCTCCTTCTTCTGCTGCTCCTGAGACTCCAGTTTGTAGTGACACTTTTCCTATTATTCCAAGTGTCCAACTGTTGAACTCTTGCACTCCAGAGGACAAGCTTTACGATTTGTTTTGGAACCCTGTTTGGGAACCCTCCGAAGAGGATTTTCCCTCTACTCCTATTGGTGTTTCATCCTCGATGGCTTCTTTTGATATGGAAGACACATCTCCTGTATCGAGTGGAACACCTGTTATGTCGAGTATCGAGACTCCCATCCCGGCCACATCTCCAGTCATATCTACGCCCTACACTATTACACCTCTCGGTATTACAGTGCCAGTGCGCTATAGGTCTCTGAGGGATGCCATGGGCTCTGCAAATTCCTCTTATATGTGGGATAATAACATTGTTCCCACCACAGGACCTTTTGTTTCCCAAGTTCACCGTACCGCTGTCACATCCGTTCTGACCAATCTGACCGTTTGTGTCACATCATCAACTCCAGTTGCTAGTACCGTTACGACATCTTCTGTTGTAACTACTGTTGCCGACCCATCCCGTGGCCCAGCACGTAGTGGTTAGTCGACACATGCTGCTAGAGTCGCTCATCCTGCAAGCAGTGCCCCGCCTTCTTCTGATGCCATTTCAGCAGGGGGGGCATATTCTCAGTACTTGCATGCTGTCCAAAATCCAGGCAGGCAAGGCCCTTATTATGACCCTGTCAATCATTATTTGTATACCTCCTTGCCAGCTGAACCCGCTGTTGAGGGTATAGTTCCGTTGAATGTCGCTTGGGGTACCACCGGTTATGGTGGTGGCAAGTTCCATCCGGGTCAAGGGCAGCCATCTCAAGGACCATCATACCAAGGTTAGCCATCCTACACGCACCCTAATTATGGGCAGCAGTATTATGGCCAAACCTATCCAGGGCAACCTGGAGGCTCGCAAGAACAACCCTACCAGGGACAACCTTCGGCCTCTGGTGGTCCGTCTTATACATATCTTGGGCAACCTTCTGGAAACCCGGGACAACCTTATGCTCAATAAGGACAACCTGGACCCCAGCAGGGATACCCTTCGGGTCAACCCTATGGGAATCCGGGACAACCTTACGCGCAGCAAGGACAACCCGGAAACTAGCAAGGCTACCCTTTTGGGCAAGGTGGCCAACTTACATGCAGCAAGGCCAGCCCACTGCTCAGCCTACAACCATCTAGTCTACAAGGACAAACTTCGGTTGCGCAAGGACAACCGAACGCCTAGCAAGTCCAATCAACTGGGCAAGTAGGTCCGTCTCAGATCCAGCCAAGACAACCTTCCGGCCAGATGGCCCAACCTCAGTCTTTGCAAGGATATCTTTCTGGGCTGGCTCAACTGGGCATGCAGATGGTTCCTGCTTCTCAACTCGGTTACCAGCCCCAGAATCAAACTGGTCTCCAGCCGCAAGGTGGGTATCAATCCCAACCTTCTTATCAAACGCAGCCTGGTTCCCAGGCTCAATATGGAGCCCAGCTGCCATATGGATACCAGCAACCCCAGGGGAAAAATCAATTTACCCCGTATCAAAATTACCAACAGCCACAGGCCACCCCTTATCAAAATTACCAGCAACCCAACATTGCTCCTGCCGGTCAGTATGGTAACCAATGGGGTGCTGGGGGGCAGAACCAAAATCAACCATCTAGCTATGGATATAACCCTTATGGACAGAGTTCCTGTGGACAAGGTCCTTTCGGACCAGGTCCATCCGGACAAAGTCAATGGGGGCAACTGGCAACTGGATGGAACTCTGGCTCGACCTCATATCCACAGATGTCCTTCAACCCGCAGCTACCATTTCTAGCGACGTTGGAACTGCCCGATGTGTCGAAGTTAACTAATGATCCCATTTTGCATAATCCACAATGGCCTCCTGTTCCAACTAAGATACCCGGTGATTGTCCCAAATTCGATGGCAAAGCTGGAGAGGATCCTCAAGCCCATGTAATGACTTATCACCTATGATGTTCGTCCAATTCATGGCTTGATGATTCGGTTCGACTCCGCCTGTTCCAAAGGACTCTCACCGGCTTCGCTGCTAAATGGTACATTGAATTGACCCACGGGTCTTTTCAAGATTTCAATTCATTGGCTATGGCATTCCTCATTCATTTTCAGTTACCCATTCGGTACGAAACTGGGACCCATCTCCTTACGTCTCTCAAGCAGGACACAGCTACGCACATCTCTGATCATATACATGAATGGAGAAGGCGTCGTCGGTTGATCAAGTTTTGGATTCTTGATCAACTCCTCACCGATTGGTTCACAACTTCCTTTGTCCCTAAGATTGCACGGGACATTGCCATGGGAGCTTGCGTAACTGAAGAGAAAGCTATCGCGCATGCTCAGTACCTTGACTTAGTGTATTCTCAGTCAGGTACTTTGTATGAGTATTTTCCTGATGCCCCAAGACCCGGTACATCCAAGGCTCCACCAAAGCCATCTGTTGATGGAGTTATTGGCTCTGTAAATCCGTCGTCCAAAAAATCATCCTCAAACCCTGGGAAGCAAAAATTGAATGCTTCTAACGAAAACACTTCTCAGGGTGGTTCAAATTCTAGAAGTACTTCCGAGGTTAACACCATCTAGTCCACCACGGCGAGTAAGGCCTCGAAAGGAAAGAAAAAGGGGAAAGAAAAAAATAAGTCTGAGCAACCTAAACAGGATTCCTCCAAACCTCCATCCGAGGAAGGAGCCAAACGCAAACCCAAGTATCCTTGTCTCATCTGTGATGAGGATCACAATACCAAGGATTGCCCAAGGCGGTCCGAGGTTAGTCGTTTGTTGAAAGGTGCCCCTGGGATTCCTGCGGTTCTGAAAGAACCTTTCCCCTCTCAACAGACTCAAATGGTGGCTGGTCCATCTTCATCTTCATCTCCCTTTGGTTCCCAAGTGTTCATAGCTGGAACCATTCCCGTTCATGTAACGACTCGAACAAAGGAGTATCCATCATCCGCCGGGAAGGAGCTTGAGGTCCCCTCAAGCGCTCCTTCGTCCAGCTCTGGTCCGCTCCATATCGAGAGACCAAGTACTGAGACAACCATCTGACCCCCTCCCAAAGGAGTACTCAGGAGATTTACAACCCAAATGCTCCTGCTGCCCAGCACTATAGCATAGTTGAGGACTTAGCACAGGCTCCGTCGGCTATGTCCGCCTTAGAAGTTCTCCAGAGCTGCCCCCCCAGAGGAAGTCCCTGTTATCGGCCATCGGTGACATCGACCCGACAGATTCGGATTTGATTACCTTTGATCTCGAGAGCCATGTCCCAAGACTGCCTCATCAGATCGCCTTTCTCATTCAAGTCATCATCAATTCCAAAACGATCCATCGTACAGTTATTGATGAGGGCGCTTCAACTTGCATCATGTCTATTGCTTGTTGGAAAGCGATCAGGTCTCCGACCTTGAGCTAGTCTCCTACGACACTGGAAGCCTTCGATGGGAGAGAATCTTGTGCCTATGGTATTCTTCAATGATTGCCGATCACTTTAGAAGGGAAAACCGTTGAGGTAGAAGTTGAGGTCATTGATGCAAATTTTACTTACAACCTCCTTCTGGGCTGGAGTTGGACGTATGCCATGCGTGCCATGGCTTCATCCCTCTTCCGTGTCATTCGTTTCCCTCACCAAGGGAAAATTGTCATGGTAGACCAGCTCTCCTTCTTCGCTTCCTCTTCTGAAGGAAATGTGCCTTTCGTGGAGTATATCTCCATCCATTTCGAGAGTGTGGGAGCCAGGCTCTTCAAAGATCCTGCCCTCATGGGTGTTTTCTCCCTCCCATCTCCAAACCTTGCCTCTATCAGCATGATTTCGGTTTGTTCTGACCCTTGGGTTCTTCCACCCATCGACTAGATAGAATCATGGGGCGAGGAGATGCCGTTGAGTCCCGCCGAGCTCAACTACACCGAAATCGCTGCTGTATCAGCTCCTCCTGCTGAACCCGCTTCTTTAAGCGGAGCTCTTGACTCATACAACTATTCCCCTTGGCTTGGAGAATGTGCCTCCTCGGATCCATTAAAGGAAATATTTCCTTCCGACGAAGCCATCATAGAGACCATGTCTCTCGAGGAACCTCCGTGGTTCAATCTTCATCACCGTTCCTCGTTTCTCCCTACCCTTCAGGAAACGTTGGCCTGTCTTGAGTGGTTTGCTCCGTGTCTCCCTTCACAACCTCTTCAGACGCCTGTTCAGGTCTATCAAGTATCGTCTGAAGGGAATTTGGGGAATGTTAGGTAGACCCAACCTATCGACATCTCTGTCAAACCAGGGATTGTCGAGAACATTTATATAGGAGTCACTTGCACTCCTAAGGAAATTGAGATCTTTATAGCTCTGTTTCGCAAGTTTCATGAAATTTTTGCATGGTCTTATAAAAAGATTCCCGGCATTGATCTAAACATTGTAGTGCATGAGATACCTACATATCCAGGAGCCAAACCTGTTCATCAACGTTTATGCCCTGTGCACCCTCGCAAAGCTGCAACTATCAAAGCAGAAGTTGAAAATCTTCTTAAAGCTGGTTTCATTTACCCTATCCAACTCACAGATTGAGTCTCTAATATTGTCCCTGTCGATAAAAAGCAGGGAATTATTCGTGTCTATGTCGATTATCGCGATATTAACCGAGCCTGCCCGAAAGATAACTACCCCACACCTTTCATTGACCAGCTCATTGATGATTGTGCTGGGAGTGAGATATATTCGTTTATGGATGGATTTTCTGGCTACAACCAGATTAATATCGCGCCCGCTGATCAACACAAGACGACCTTTATCTGTCCGTCGGGGACTTTCGCTTATAAAAAGCTCCCTTTTGGTCTCAAGAATGCTGGTGCCACTTTTCAACGTGCGATGTCTTATGCCTTTCATGATATCCGGCACATCGTACAGCCTTATCTGGATGACCTTCCTACTCATTCGGCTAAGCGCCAAGACCATCCGTCACATCTCCGCGAGATTTTTCTCCACTGTCAACACTACAATATCTGACTTAATCCGCATAAATGTGTCTTCTGCGTAGAATCCGATCGACTTCTCAGGTTTATCATCTCTCGAGAGGGCATCCGCTTGGATCCCCTTAAAGTCAAAGCCATTTTGAATCTTCCTCCCCCTGCTTCTTTGCGGCAACTGCAGAGTTTGCAGGGTAAAGCAAATTTCTTACGACGATTTATCCTGAATTATCCGAAGTGGCAAAAGGTTTCATGCGGTTACTCAAGCGTGACACCCCGTTTTGATGAGATGCCATAGCTGAAGATTCTTTTGCACATCTTAAAACTCTTCTGGTTTCCACCCCTTTGTTGCAGCCTTCGAATTATCATCGCGATTACACGTTGTATTTGGCCGCTGTTAACACCACCATCGATATGGTTCTGGTTCAGGATGACGATGATGGAATTGAACACGTTATCTATTACCTTAGCTGCAATTTGTTAGACAAGGAATCTTGATATGCTTATGTCGAGAAGTTGGCCCTCGCTGCTGTATGCACTGTTCAACGCTTCCGTCATTACATCTTGTTGCGTACAACGACAGTGATCTCCGATTGCAACCTTATGACCTACATTCTATCACGCTAGTTGTTGGGGGGAAAATACTCGAAGTGGATAGTCATCCTCCAAGAGTTTGACTTGGAATTTACTGCTGCCAAGTCTAAGAAATCACTCGTCTTCACTGAGCTGTTGTGTTCTTTGCCATCTACCGCTACCTCCTCTCAGTTAGAGGATTCCATTCCAGACGAAACTCTCTTCCTCATTAGCACCCTCGATCCCTGGTACGGGGATATTATTGTCTACTTGCAGACGTCCTCTTTTCGTCCCAAGACCTCTAAGGATGCTCGCCGACGGATCCGACATCGAGCCCAACCATATTGCATCGTTGGGGACACCTTGTACCATCTCGGTGTTGACTCTGTTCTTCGCCGATGTTTGACTTTCGAAGAAGCAGAGAGAGTTCTTAATGATTGCCACTTAGGTGCATGTGGCGGTCACATGTCTGGATATGCCACCACATAGAAAATCCTCTGTGCTGGCTATTTATGGCCCTCCATTTTCAAGGATTGCATTTTTGCTATCCGTTCATGTCATGAATGCGAGATTTACCAACGAAAGATCCGTGCACCCCCCGCTCCACTGCACCACGTTGTAACCGTCGGCCCTTTTGCCAAATGGGGCATCGATTATGTGACCTGTAACCCTCGCTCGGCTAGGGCGCATGGGTACATCATCGTTGTTGTTGATTATTTCATGAAATGGGCCGAGGCGATGCCTACATTGTCCGATGACGGTCACACCGCGGCGCAGTTTTTGTTCAACCATGTTATTTCGTGGTTCAGAGTACCCCAAGCCATCGTCACTGATCACGGAAAGCATTTTCGTAATCACATGATGACTAAGTTAACAACCCAGTTGGCCCTCAGGCATGATAGTTCGACCTCGTACTATCCTCAGGCAAACGGTCAAGTGGAAGCCGTGAACAAGGTTTTGGTCACGATGCTTCAAATAACTGTTTGCATACATAAGTCCAATTAGCATTTGAGGTTGTTCTTTGCTTTGTGGGCCTACCGTACCTCCGTGAAGGACGCCACCGGTTTCACTCCTTTTCAGTTAGTTTACAGACTGGAGGCGACCCTTCCTATTGAGTGTGAGATTCCTTCATTAAAGATAGCCGTCGAGTTGCTCCCTAATACTACTCTGGTAGAATAGCGTCTTCTTTACTTAGAACTGCTGGATGAGACTCGTCGTCTAGCCTCCTTAGCTATTGAAGCTCAGAAGAAGTGAGTGAAAACTCACTTCGATAACACTGTTAATCCCCACTCTTTCATTGAGGGAGACTTAGTACTGCTCTATGATCAAGCTAACGATAATCTGGGGGCAGGAAAACTCGAGCCTATGTGGCACGAGCCCTATATTGTGAAAAGAGTTTTGCAAAAAGGCACCTATGAGCTTATTTATTATGAAGGTAACCCCCTGGATAGGCCCCGAGATGGGCTTTATCTCAAAAAATATTATGAATGAGTCCAGGCACTCTCTTTTTGTACATACGTGTGCTTTCAACAAGTGTGTTGTGTGTGCATGTTTTCAGTTTTTATCTTGGTATGTCGGCACGATTTCCGCTTATTGTGTCTTTTGCTTCCTGAACAGATGTCTGGATCGCCTTACGTTGGTTTCACTGATGGTGCTTCCCGCAGTATGCGCAGCTTGTCGTCTGCGGCATGGGTGATCTACGATCCTCATGGTGAGTTAATAGACATTCAAGGAGTTTGTCTAGGTTGTACAATGAACAATGTTGCTGAATATAGTGCTGTGATTGAATTGTTAGCTGAGGCGGTTAACCTCAACATTCGCGCATTGATTGTGAACTTGGACTCTCAACTTGTAGTCCACCAACTCAACGGACGTTATTCCGTCAGAGATCATCGGATTTTAAGGTTGTATTTACGTGTTAAGTTATTAGAAAGGGATTTTGATTTCATTTTTCAATTCAAGCGACTTAATACGTTAACCGATGCATTAGCTAATTAGTGTTGGACAGAGCAATCTGCATAATATGTGATTCAACATAACACAAGAAGCAATAAAGTACAATAAACCATAAAACATATGTATATATATATATATTAAAATATATATAATGCGTGTCCAAAATGGTTGACACCCGTGCATCATCAAAAATAATACATGTCCGTCTAAATACATCCGGAGACAACATGTCTCTCAAAAAATATGCATGAAAAGAAAAGCCTAGATATCTTGTCTCGGTGGTGCTCATGGTAGCACATCACCGCCCGCACTAGATGCCTCAAGAGCCAGTGAATGCGAGTTGGCACCCCTACTGTGTGCCTCTGGTACGCTAACGGGACATCCGCTAGCCGAGCATAATCTGGGATCCCTCGAGTGATAGCCTCGAGATTCTGGATGAGCTCCCCTCTGTCACCACCCTCCTCCTGAGGATTTGCTCCTGCTGTTGCTGCTACTGGATGTCTTCTCGTAACAGAAGACAAGCCAGCTGGATGCTCTGGGTCGACATCTGCAGATGCATATAAAGGTCATTAGAACGAGCATGTACTAATAATAAAAAAATCATAAAAATATAAAATCAAAAAATGAGGACGTACCAATCTCCTCGTCCTAGTCCTCTCCCTTCGGAAAGGGAAGGTCAGGGTCTCCAGTGAAGTCTGTCCCCGCATATGGCCAATCTTCCACCATGATCAGTTGGTGGCGAAGCCACCCGAAGAACTCCGGTCTGAAGACCATCTGCTGGCCGCCACCACCCCTCGGCATCAGTGCCGACCATCGAGCCATCCTCGGCTCCCGAGGTGCTAGGTCTACCACAAAGGCCCCTTGGCCTTGGAAGCTTGGCACACGTTCCAAGAAGAACGTCACCAAGATGGAACCATACCCGAACTGCTACAGCTTGCCCCGCTTGGACTTTGTTAGCTGCCTCTTCATATTGGTCGTCACAGCTGACGCCTAATTGAAGATCGTCGGGCTAAGGCACTCTATCGCTAATAGTAGGTGGTTCTTCGTAGCTTCGTGAGGCACTTGTGCCCCCGCAACTCATGTAAGAGTGAATAGTAAGGCTCTCATTGTCAGATCCTGGACGGTGGAGATATCCACCTTCGAACTGCCCTGCCCATATCTTGCCTTCGGGCAAATCCGAGCCTTCACTTCATCCATCTTTTCTCCAGATGGCATGCTCCCTGTCAACCGAGGCACCAGCCCTCATCGCGACAATCTTGTCAAGAAGTAGACGTCCGATACTTCCAACTCCAGTACCTGTTCCTGTATCCGGAACACCTGTTCCTCTACGTCCCACAAGTCGACCAAGTACTGTAGGAGCTCTGGCTAAGCTCGCAAATAGGATAACATGAAGAATTTCTTGAGCCCACATGCTCTAAGAGCCTCCATGCAATCCTCGTCAGCTAGGGCTAATGTGTCCACTTGGTCATGTTCCCGTTCCTTCCATGTCATCACCATTTTTGCGGAAATACAAGTCAAAATGATGCATTAATATCTCATGAAGCTTGAAATTGCAAAAAAATGGGGTTTAGATTTGTTAAAATTAACCAAAAAATGTGCGGCCATTGGCGCGACTGTTTCTAAAACAGTCGCGCCCATGGGCGCGCGCCCTATGGGAAATTTGCCCCATTGGCGCGGGTCTATGCCCGAAACTCGCGCCTATGGGCACAAACCCTGAATTTCAAATTCCCCCCATAGGAAATGAAAATGCAGTTAAAAAAAAATTTCAAACGGATGAAAATGGAGCTAAGGACAAGACCGCTTACCTGGCACTAACGACGCTCGAAATGGTCCACTGGATTGGTCGCAATCGTCAACTGAAGGTCGCACTCCAAAAAGCCCTAATGTCGCTTTCAAAAGGTAAAAAGTGAAAAGTAATTTTTATTTTACCATTTTCCCCTTTTTATAGCTTTTTGGCCCTAATTAAGCTTTACAAAGTCATTTCATGAATATTTTTATGGATATTTGTGTCGAAAATGGGTTTTACGCCGATTTTTTTGCAGCGACAGGTGTTTATGGAAGCTTTCATGGCCAAACGAGTTGTATTTTATACTTTTTCAGACTCGGTAAATACAGGAAAAAGTCCCTTTAGAGTCATCTTCTGCTCTTTTCTGACTCTCTAAACATGAAAAGAACGCCGAGTTCGTCCTCTTGACTCGTTAAACGGACATGAGAGGCGGTCGTCTTTAAACCCTTTTCCGACCGTTTAAAAACGAAAAGATCGTCGGACCCTTGTCATTTTCGGTTCGTTAATGGTCATGAAACGACGTGGGTTTGATCGCTTTTTTACTTTTTTAGATCAGAGTCACTACTTATGAAAAGTAATCCCCGGTCTTAATGACCGGGCGGTTCTTTCGAGCATGGTTTTATACTTTTTCGGGCTCGAGAGACACAACTTTATGAAAAAGGACACCCCTGGAGTTTCCTTTTCGCCGTCTTTTCAAACTCTCTAAATATGAAAATGCGCCGAGTTTTTCCTTTGTCAGACTCGTTAAAACCTAATGACATCAGGTTCTGTTGAAATGACGCCTCTCAAGCATATGCTATCCCCGTCAAGCTTGTTATCCAAAAATAATCGAGGTACTCGCCAGAAATGGTGGGGGAATAAAGGAACTGTAATCATTGTCATGTCGGCAGTATGTCGCTCTTGACCATGACACTCATCTGCATTTGTGTCTGGGTGGGGATATCTCATTTTGGTTCACATTTGCCTCCGTGGGTTTGGGTAATCTTGTTTGACCATTCATCTACTCATCGCTTTGTCACCATGACCCCTGATCACTTGATGTCAAATACTGCCAAGTCCACTGTCGTGTCGCTGATATGTTCAAGAGAAGTTGACCTCTGCAGAATACTCAACCTCCCTCTGATGCTTCACACAAAACATTTTATCCTTCTCTGTCTCGTGTTGATGATGTGGGAAACATTATGGCCCACCTTCGACCAAGGTTACTTCCTGTCGACTTCAGCTCATTATCCAGGAAGTTGACTTAGAGACTCCCTTCAGGTACCTTGGAGCCTGCATGCCTCAATGGTAGGTTCTTCGTGTTCGACGCGAGGTTTTCATCATTGGCCTCCGGTCGGATGATTCTATGGGTGTTCCACACCGGCTCATTGATTCGCATGCCGTGGATTGTACCTATAGTACCTTGGGGACCATTGTCATTATTGGTGGTACCTCTCGCGTCTGTTAACAGTTTTCATCATTGACTGGTAATCAGACGATGTTCTTGCATGTTCGACTTCGACTCCCATATTCGTGTGCTTGAACTTGTACTTTGTTTGGGTCGAGTTGGAGCACAAGACCCTGGATTTTGTATGCTGAGATCCAGGCTGCATTTTGTGGATTATCATGATCACTACATGACTCATTCACTGGATGGCTACGACCATGCCTGAGTCTATTCTTTGATCCTCATCAGATGGCTGCGTCCATACTTGGGATCCAAATTTTTATGTACTCTGTTATGGATGGTTGTGCCCATGCCATGTACATCATGTATTTGAGACATCAGTTGTACTTCGTGCAGGTTCTCCGGCAGCCGTGTTTTTAGTCGACCATGTTCTTGTAAAGCACTTCACCCCTCTCTCTCTCGAGCTTCATGCTTTAGGGTGCATTTGTTACATAGTATTTTGTCACTGTCCCTGTTACCCCTTCTCCCGTACATTTGAGGACCTATTCTGGGACCTGTGAGAAGTGACATGACTTGCAAACACCTGCTTTGTATCCCTTAAAGTATGTACTCCATGTGCCCTGAAGACACCTTCTGCAAAATACCCAAAAATATAGCCCTTTCTCCATTGGCACTATTCCACAGTGTATTACTCGCGCCAATGGGGTAAATCCTCCAAAGAGGGCACGCCAGCTGGCTCTTTGTCTTAGAGTCGCACTAGTGCCAACCCAGTTGGGTAAAGTTTTTAACAATCAAACTTCCAAAGGTTCCTTCCACCTTATCCATGAACTAATTCTAGTTCTAGTTGGTTCAGTTGGGCTTCGTATCTCCCAAGGAGGGAAGTAGTTATCCACCTCTCATGGAAGCTTCCTAATGATAAGAACAATCTGATGAATCAAGTGGATGGTCTTATCTACTCCTCCTATCTCTATATAAGCTTGTTCTTTCCCCTTTGACAAGCTAGTTGGTAATTCTTGGTTAGTAATTCTACTTTTCAAGCTCCCAAAGTCTGAGAATTTCTAAGCTCACCTTGCAAGAGGTCTTGTTCATCCCTATGAGGCTAAATCCTTAAGGAGGAGATCCATGTCCAAGTGATCAAGGAGAGAGAGGCTTGTTCCCATCCCCTACAAGCTTTGCAAGGCATGTGTTGCTAATTCACCCAGCCGAAGGAGGATTTGACATCATAACTCGGTTGTAATCTCTTTTATTTTATCAATAATAATAGGCGACTATCATTATGGTTCCACTCATGTGTCTTTATTATGATGTTTGAGTTGTATCCTTTCTGACTGATACATAGTTGCATTACTTGGATTTTATGCTTGTATTTGTCTTGTTCTTTGTATGTGCAGGTGT
>APFE030221748.1:0-47578 GCA_000404065.3 Pinus taeda
CTGATCCGGATTTAAACAGGAACACAACAAATTACAGAGATAACCATATACACAAATATGCAGTGGAAATAATACTTCATTTCATTAATGGAAAATACTAAAAATATGCTTACAATCAGAAATGGAAATAAACTAGCTAGGGCGATGGTAGCTTATCTCTGAGAAGAGATGTGATGGCTACATGCCTCTGAACTGTGTTACAATGAGGCTCGAAGGCCTATTTATTGTTGAGACACAATGAAAAACCCTTAACATTCCAAAACCTAACCCTAGGAGATGAAACGCCAAACTGTGGGCCCCGTTTGGGGGTAAGTTGGTACATCAACTTCCCGGGGTCGTAACTTTAGCATATGATCTCCGTTTGACGCGTACAATAGCTCATTAGAAAGATCTATTCGAGCACTATAATTGTTGGAACGGCAACACCCGTCCATGTTCCATGGACTTGTGTTGCCCCTGGATTCCCAAAAAACGTCGTTTAGGGCCTCAAAACGGCTCCGGAAGTTCAGGACCCGAAAAACTGCTAAAAATAGTAAGTTGTGCTACAATTAAGGAAACTGAAAATGCTGAGAAAGACAATGGTGGGGGTCCAGGTGGACTTGGCAGGTGGCCACCAATATCCACCTGGATCACAAGACTACGCAGTCATCAAAATGCTCAGTGCCTCCTCAACTCCAAAGATCGATCCTCCTGCAAAAGACTGATGAAACTACCTTGCCCGAGCAGGCACTCGAAGTCCCCCGGGGCTAAGGGTGAGATCTCCGAACGGAAACACTCAATGCACTAAATAGTGCTGCAGATAGGCTAAACAGCCAACGTGCTTTAAGTCGAAGTGACTAACTCAAATGCAACATAATCAAATTCCAAAATGAGGAGGCTCCTCTCTCCTTTATAGCATTGGCCTCTCTCAAAACCCTAAGGCCCACCTCCTCCAACGTAGCCTCTCTCTTGCCACGTGCTCCTCTCCATCTGCGTAGTCCCTCCAAGTGTCTACGTGGGCCCCCTTCTCTATGTGGTCCTTTCGCCCCCTTGGCTCCCCTTTTAAGTTACAACGTTGTGCTACTAGGAAGTGACTTTATTCAAAAAGTGAGTTATATCCCCCTTTCCTCACCTTTTTATTTATAAATAACTATAGAAGGCAAAATTGAGCAAAATTGAATATTCCAATTAGCCATGGCTAATTAGGAATATTACAGTCTCCCTCGGCAAAATGTTGCTTGTCCTCAAGCAACTGAAGTGATGGATGCTACAAAATTTTCTCACTCTCCCAAGTGGCATCCTCATCCGGTAAATTCTTCCACCTCACCAAGAATTCTCGGATCGTCCTAGTCCGCAGTTGGCTCTCCCTAGTATCAATAATAGCCTCTGGCCGCAACACCAAATGCCCCTCATCATCCATGGGTGGTAGCTCATTTTTCACTGTCACCTGCTGCCCCAATGCCTTCTTCAAGCATGATACATGAAAAACGTTATGAATCTTGTTGCCTTGGGGCAGCTCCAACTCATGTGCAACCTATCCAATCCTGCGTATCACCATATATGGCCCATAAAAGCGGGGCTTAAGCTTCTCAGCCCCCTTCTGCTTCAGTGAAGACTGTCGGTATGGCTGTAATTATAGGTAGACCAAGCCCCCTGCCTCAAACTGTGTCTCCACCCGACCCCTGTTAGCATACAGCTTCTGTTGGTTCTGCACTGTAGCCATACTATCCTTGAGAGCTCAGAGAATATCCTAACTCTCTTGGATCCAAATCTCGGCTCTCGGAGCCTTGCTAGCACCAAACATCACGTCAGCAAAAGATAAAGGATGATATCCATACAAAGCATAGAATGGTGATATACCAATGGACATGTGATGTGTAGGGTTGTGGCAGTACTCCCCCAGATGCAGCCACTTCAGCCATGCTTGCTGCTGCCCACTGGCATAGTTACGCAAGTAGCCCTCCAGCCACTTGTTAACTATCTCTGTCTGCCCATCTGTCTGTGGGTGATAACTGGTACTCGGTGTCAACTCTATCCCCACCAACCGAAAAAGCTCCTGTGAAAACCCGCCCACGAAACGACTGTCCTTGTCGCTAATGATGGTCTTAGGAAGACCATGTAGCCTGAAGACCTCTCTGAAGAACAACTTGGTCACCTGAGTTGCTGTGTAGTGTGCGGATATGGCGAAAAAATGTGCATACTTTGTCAGTCGATCAACGACGACAAAGATACAATCCTTGCCCTGTACCATGGGCAACACTGTGATGAAGTCCATCAAAATACACTCTCATTTCCCCTCTGAAATGGGAAGAGGCTGCAATAATCCTACCGGATGGCTCATCTCCCCCTTGTTCCTCTAGCAAATATCGCACTCCCGGATATGCTGGAGTACGTCCTCCTTGAGGCCCTTCCATGAGAACCTCTCTCTAATGGCCCTGTAGGTTTTGGTAAACCCTTGATGGCCGGCCAATGGTGAATCATGTGATGCCTGAAGTATCTTCTTCTTGAGTTGAGATCCCTCAGTTAAGAAGATTCGGTCCCTGAAGTAGATGATCTCATCTACCACCCTGCACCTGTCATCCGCCACCTGCCCATTCAGAACCTTACATGCAAATATGTCCTTGGAGTACTCTACTAAGAGTCGAGCCCTCCAGTCTGTGTCCAAGCTCATAAGAGACAACATGGTTGGTCTACGTGAAAGGGCATCTGCTACCACGTTGTTCTTACTCTTGACATACTCAATGTCAAAGTCATACGCTTAGATCTTATTGATCCACTTCTGTTGCCTATCTTGTAACTGTTTCTGCTCCAAAAAGAACCTGAGGTTGTTGTGATTAGTCCTCACCCTGAACCTGTTACCCACTAAATACTGCCGAAACTTGGCCAATGCATGCATAATGGCTAGCATCTCCTTGTCGTATATAGAATACAACCTCTCGTGGGGAAGGAGCTTCCGGCTCTCAAAGGCTATAGGGTGACCTCCCTTCATCAACATTCCGTCGATCCCCTCTCCCGATGCATCACACTCCAAAACAAATGGCTGCAAAAAATCCGGCAATACAAGCACTGGGCAGCTGCTCATAACCTCCTTGAGCCTGTCAAAGGCTCGTTGCGTTGTATCCGACCAAATGAATGCCCCCTTCCTCATCAGATCTGTCAGGGGTGCAGCACGCTGTGAGAAACTCTTGACGAACTTCTGGTAGTAAGTACAAATGCCAATGAATCCCCGAATTTTTGTCGCGTTCCTCGACTCCGGCCAATCTCTGATGGCCCTGAACTTCTCCTCGTGGACTCTCACTCCGTCCACCCCTATGATGTGTCCCAAGTACAACATCTCCGTCAACCCAAACTCAGACTTGGAGAGCTTGGCATATAACTGCTACTACTCCAAGATGCGCAACACTGTCTTAATGTGATGGAGATGCTCCTCCCAAGTCCTGCTATAAATGAGGATATCATCAAAGAACACCAACACAAACTTCCTTAAATGACTGTGGAAGATGTGATTCATGCAGGACTGGAATGTAGCTAGGGCGTTGGTTAGCCCAAAGTGCATCACCAAAAACTCAAAGTGCCCATAGTGACACCTAAAGGCGGTCTTGGGAATGTACTTCTCCTTCACGCGAATCTGATGGTACCCAGATCTCAAATCAATCTTTGAGAAGAACTGTGCTCCTCTCAACTCATCGATCCTGGGTATGGGGTACCTGTTCTTTAGTGTCTTCTTGTTCAGGGCCCTGTAGTCAATGCACATCCTCAATTTGTTGTCCTTCTTCTTCACCAACACCACGAAAGAAGCAAAAGGACTCGTGCTCGGCTGAATGTGCCCAAGAGCCAGCAACTCCTGAATGGCCCACTCAATCTCATCCCGATATGCCTTGGGATGCCTATAGGGGGTAGTAATCACTACCTGTATGCCCTACTCAAGCTCAATGATGTGTTCAAACCCCCGGTCTGGTGGTTGTCTCGATGGAATCTCCTCAAACATTGTGGCATATTGGTCAAGGATGGACTGTATGGCATACTGGTCAAGGATTGATTGTATCTCTAAGTGCACCGTCTGCCCTGTAGTCCCTGCCTCTGATGCACGCAACTCCACTGCCCACTCTACATCTCCCTTCTGGAAGACTGCCTCCATCCGATGAGCTGAAACAGTCTGAGGTGGATATGTGTGTTGTCCCCGTATCTTCTCATGCCTCCTTGTCTTCTCATCATCCCACTCCATCTCTAGGGCCTTCCAATCTGTCGTGACCTTCCCTAGAGTGATAAGCCACTAAACACCCAGTATCATGTTGGTGTCTGGAATATTGACCACGAAAAAGTGGTCAGTCAGTGTGTAGGTGCCCATCGTCACTGATAACTCTGTGACATAACGAGCACACACCATGGTCTGATCTACTGGGACCAAAACTGAAAATCCATCGGAGCTCTTGGTTTGTATACCTCTCCGCTCAACCATATGTGCATCTATGAAGTTGTGGGTTGCCCCACTGTCAACCAAAACTAATACTCGTTGGCCACGTACTGTCCCCCGTATGCGCAGCGTCAAATACTTGGGAACTCCTCGCAATGCTGCAAGGGCCCCTCCGGTAGGTGCAAAAGGTGCACCACCTGTTGCTGCTGGTGGAGGTGGCAAAGGATCCTGCGCGTCATGACTATCTCTTGCCTCCACATCATCCTCTTCCACGCTGCTCTCGAAGAAGACCTCAATAAAATGTGCTTTGCCAGCAGCACATCTATGTCCCGGTGCCCACAGCTCCTGACAGGTAAAGCACAACCACTTCTTCTTCAGCTCCCTCCTGGCATCATCATCAATATGTGCTCATCCTGGATTCCCCTTTGGAGGTAGAATCCTCACATCCTTCCCCTTAGTCTAGAAAGCTTGTCTCTGGGGGTAAGGTGTCCGAGTCCTAGGTAAGGCATCCTGTAAGTCCCGGGTCCTGCTAATAGCATCCTGGAGTGTGACTGGTCTAGTTGATCTTACTAGACCCCGAAGTGGCTCTGCTAACCCCTCACAAACATGTAGATCCTCTGTGTCGCAGATAGATCTAGCACCATCACTGAAACCCTCAAGAAGCCTGCAATGTAGGTCTTTAGGCTCCTGGTCTGTTTGAGCCTTGTCAGCTCAACAAAGTGTTGTTCTGGATCCCTCTGGTCAAACCTCTCTATCAATCTCCTGGTGAACTCGACATATGTCGTCACTGTGGAGTGTCCAAGTGTAACCATCCCATGGAACCACCAGTCCTGGTCCTCACCATCCAAATGTAATGTCGCCACCTTGATGGCCTATGTTTCCGACATCTGGTTAAGCTGGAAATAGATGTCCAACTTCTCCACCCAATACTTTGCCGAACTGTTTGATGAGCCATCAAACATAGGCAAGTGGAATCTACTAGCTATGCGGTGGGTATCTCCATCATGATAATGTCGGTATCCTCTATGATGGTCATGGGGTCTACTATCTCGCTGGAGCTTAACAAAGTCTCTAAATGAGAGAGCATCCCTGAACTCCTGCCCATAGGCCTGGTACTCTGCAAAATAATTGCCCATATGACCGAGCTTTGCCTCCTACTGGGCTCCGGCCCGCATGTCTGCTCCTAGTAAAGTGGGCATGGTAGAGCATGTAGGGGCATGTGAGGCCGTCTGTTGAGTAGTATCACGCTGAGTGGCACCCTGCTATGGCAAATGGTGGGATGTACCCAATCCCTCACCAACCTGGAAAACCCGTGGGTTCTCATGCTACTTAGCCTCCACCGCCGTGAATCTCTGCCCCATCACCTCGATCTTCCTCAACATATCCTACACTGATTTGAGGAGCATGTCCGCAAATCTCTTGTCGTCCTCATCTGCCATCAGATCCTCCTACTCTGCATCCACCACAGGCTCCTCATGTCCTATGTTCACCACAGGCTCCTCCCTCGGTGTCATAGACTGCTAGCTCCACAAGTTGAGCCAGATCTATGCTCTGATACCACTGTAATATCCATTTTCAGGGATATCCCTCAAACACAAGCAAACTCCAACCAGAGATGGACTAGGAGGGCGTTTACCAGATATGTCGCCTTTGAAAAGAGGACGAGATCTGGAGGCTACCTGGCCCTTTCCAGACGTATGGGAGAAAAACACACAAGTGGTATAGTGGCCGGGAAGCTCAAACAGATAAAAATAACCGTAGTGCAACATACAATAATGTATACATGGAATATAAGCAGATACTCAAGAAATGCAGAGAGAAATGCTCAGCCATTTTATTATACTGAGTAATGGAAAGAGTACAAGAGGTGATCACAAAGATAGCACTTTGACTTGCACAAGGCAAGTGAAGAAATACACTCAGAGTGGTAAGGAAATGGCCTCTCTCTGAATTGCATCCTGGCTGCCGGAGAATTGTTGTGCTACTGCTATTGCTGGAATCAAGTGAGGATTTGGCGTTGTTCCCCTCCTCAAAAAATGTTGAAACTCTGGAATCAACCTCTGCTCAATAAACCTAGAAAACCCCAGAAAGCTTTTCTAAAATAGTTGACCCCCGAAAATCACCCCCTTGAGGATCTACGTTATCCCTCAAGGCTCTGCGCTGCCACTAAAGAGAATCCTCCAAAACTTTTCCCAAGACTCTGCCAAAATCCTCCAATATGCAAGGGTTGATCCCTTGCTCGATCTCCAAGCTCAAATCCTCCTCATAAACCCAATCCGGAGCTCCTACCAAAAGAGATTGTGTCCTCCTCTCTCAAGACTGCGCAGTCATCAAAATGCTCAGTTCCTCCTCAACTCCAAAGATCGTTCCTCCTACAAAAGACTGATGAAACTACCTTGCTCGAGAAGGCACTCGAAGTCCCCTGGGGCTAAGGGTGAGATCTCCAAACGAAGACACTTGATGCACTAAACAATGCTACAGACAGGCTAAACAGCCAGCGTGCTCTAAGTCGAAGTGACTAGCTCAAATGCAACATAATCGAATGCCAAAATGAGGAGACTCCTCTCTCCTTTGTAGCGTTGGCCTCTCTCAAAACCCTAAGGCCCACCTCCTCTAACGTAGCCTCTCTCTTGCCACGAGCTCCTCTCCATCTGCGCAGTCCCTCCAAGTGTCTACGTGGTCCTTTCGCCCCCTTGGCTCCCCTTTTAAGTTACAACATTGTGCTTCTAGGGAGTGACTTTATTCAAAAAGTGAGTTATGTCCCCCTTTCCTCACCTTTTTATTTATAAATAACTATAGAAGGCAAAATTGAGCAAAATCGAATATTCCAATTAGCCATGGCTAATTAGGAATATTACAAAGTAAATATGACTTTCAATATGATAAGGGTGCTACAATGAGTGTAGGTTTCTACAGATTTTGCATAGTACCATGTAAACTTTAAGAATATTTTTTATTTTGAAGTGTTTTCGAGTTTTGATCATTCTAAGATTGTTCAATCTTGTTTGGATCTATTTTCTTTCTTTTTTTGGTTGGCTTAACCAATGTGGGATTTGAACTTTGAATTTCTTGCTTTTACATAATACTTCATAATATGGCAATCACCAATTGTGCTGCCCATTGTGGGCTTTGTTTGGATCTACTTTCATGCCCAATTTAAATGTCATATTTTTATATTTTTTTAAAATTGTAATGAGAATCTCCAAAGAATCGATAACTTTGATAGATTGACTACCATTATTATACCAAGTATGACTTCATAAATGCCATTAATGGCTTGGTTACAACGTCTCCAACGACCTGAACCTACTCAGCTGGGGAAATAAATTGTTCACCAAACCACTTGAGCTAAGATCCTTGACTTTAAATTAAGGACATGGGGGTGGGGTTTGATCCACATATGTCTGCATAGGCCATGAAATCATTTAATGCAGTCACTCTGAGTGCAACCACATGTTCAACCACTACATCAAAGTGTCCCCATGGTTCAAGGTATCCCAATTTAAATGTCATATTGCTGAAGATGTTCAACCTCATTTTTTCAAATATGCATTTTCATTTTTTTACATACATCTAATTTTATTTTATGATGGATAATACTGATGAGTATGTCATTGAAGAAAAAAAACATATGTTTTTAGATATGTTGGAATGTTTTGTTCATTGCAACCAGGAATGTTGCCAATGCTTTAGTTAATCTAAACAACACCATCTTTGATCCATAATGCCTCTTGGGAGTTTTAAAGGTAGCGCTTAGAAAATCTTTTGAAAGTATATGGTTTTTTATAACACTATAAATATAAGTCTAGTTTGGAAAGTGTTTTGATCGAAACAAAGCATTTAATGGCATGTCTATAAATAAGATGAGAAACATTTTCATGATAGTTTTGTTATTAAACCCATGTAATAAATACATAACCTAAATGAGCCATATTATTTTTCTAACTTAAATATTAATAGATGAATAGGAATTACATTTTGTGATGATTCCATATTTTAGTAGTTCTTCTATCAGTGATTCAATTTCAATTAAATGATTATGTAGATATAATGTTTTTTAATGCTAAATGTAGTTAATATCAAGTGTACTTCTATAACAAGTTTGATCTTCAATAACAAGGTGTACTTCAATGTTAACATCAACTCCATGCTTGATCTTGAATAGCCACTTCGAAGTCACCACATATTTCCCCTTCAGTATCGGCACAACATCTCATACATCATTCTTCATAATCGATTCATATTCTTCGACCATAGCATCTTTCCAAACTTGATCCTTTACGGCTTCCTCGAATGTGGGAGGTTTAGCTTGAATCATAGTGCTCATGGTTGCAACATATCCCTCGTACCTGCATGGATTCTTTCTTTCTTAAATGATCTTCAAACAAGAGCACGTCTCTCATCATCTTGTAATGTATCACAAAGCCAAAGTGGCCTCTTACTAGCAGGAGGATCTAAGGGATCCATGGGATTATCAAAAATATTTGTCTCAAATTCAGGCATGGAAGGACCATCCAAAATATCCATGTCATCATTCTTCTCAAGAGGAGAAGGAGGAAGGTCCCTTGCTTTTCCAAGGGTGGCATCTTCATCGAATTTTACATCCCTACTAGTCTCAGCCTTCCTTTGACCAAGAATATATATTCTAAATGCTTTAGAATTTTCACAATATCCAACAAATGTACCTTTTCTTTCTGAGGCTTCCAACTTGTTTCTTTTGTTCTTCGACACATGAAAGTATACAGGGCATCCAAAGATACAGAGATGGATAACATTGGGCTTGACACTTGTGAACACTTCTTCGGTTGTTATGCAACCAGCTCACAAAATAGAAGAAAGAGATAGATCAACGACTTAAAACATAGCCTCTTTGAGGGGGCAACCTCCTTTACATTACACAAATGAACAATTCTTAGATGATACGAATGACAAGACCTTCTTTCTATATATATGAGTCTAAGGAGTCAAAATATAATCAGAGCCGACATAATAATAATAATGTAAGGGCATAACAATAACAATAGTGGGCTTCTAAGGGGCACAATAATAACAATATGGGGACAGCATGGGCACAACAATAACAATAAGGGGTACAATGACAATAATAATAAGGGAATACACTAGTATTATAGGGACCTAACATCGGTGGTCTTGTTGTCCAATGCTTGGTGAGGCACCCTATTTTGAACATATGTGACAGCATTTGTTGCTTCTCCCCAAAGGAACTTTGGCAACTTTTGACAATGGAGCATGGCACGAGCGACTTCTACTATAGACATTTTCTTCCTTTCAACTACTCCATTTTGTTCGGGATTATAGGGAAAAGTATTTTCCTTCTTGATACCTTCCTTCTTACAAAAATCAATGAATTCATTCGAAGTGTACTCTCCACCATTATCAAACCTAAATATCTTCATTTTCTTCCATGTTTGCTTTTCGATCAAAGCTTTGAACTCCTTGAACATTTCAAAGGCTTCATCCTTAATCTTCAAATAATATATCCACGTCTTTCTTGAAAAAACATCAATGAAGGTGATATAATAGAGATGGCCACCAAGAGAGTGTATAGGCATTAGACCACCCAAATCGGAAGGAATGAGATGGAGGATGTCATTTTTCTTGTTCTCACTGGAGGGGAATGGTCCCCTTATCTTCTTCCCACTGGCACATCCTGGACATACTTCATCACGTTGGGCTTGAACCTTGGGAATCCCTAAGACCAATTTCTCTAATTTCAGAAGAGCATCATAATGTAGATGGGTCAATCTTATGTGCCATAGATCGCTCATATGATTAGTATCATGGACCAATGCTATAAGTGGTCTTCCAGTAACCCTGTAGAGTCCTTCATATATTTATCCCAATGCGAATGCATCTCTCATAGGTGATCCAATAGGCCAAGTAAGAACATTTCCCCTAATGAAGGAAACCCTCATCCCTTTGTCTTCCAACGCAGATATTGATACGAAATTCTTCTTTAACCCTAGCACATACATCACATCGTGGAGCAAAATAGATTCTCCTGAATTCAAATGAAATTTGACAAACCCAAAACCTTTAACCGGATGAGTGGATTCGTCTCCAAGAATGTTTTTGAACTTTGACTCCCTCTCCACCAAATTAGAGAGAACTTCCTTATAACTAGAGAAGTGATGAGTGGCCCCATTATCAGCCAGCCAACTATCCCACGAATCTAGAGGAGAGGAACTAGTAAGAGCGGAAATAAGAATATTTTCATATTGTTTTCCAACATTACTTTCATACCTGGAGTATCTTGACTTCTTCTGAGGATGGCGATCTCCTTCATGGTTACTTGGAGCATCTCTTCTTCGTCTTTCATCTCTTCCATTGCGAACATTCCTACGGTCATCTCTTCTTCTCCTATCATCAAACCTGTTGTTTCTTCTAGATGGACCATTATTATTCTCGGGGAAATCTCGAGCATAATGACCCTTCTTGTGATAATTGTGGCATTCAATGTGAGATGATGTTCTACATTCCTTCTTTTTGTATCTCGAGGTGGAGACTTTCTTGATGGACCTCCTTTTCCTTTCTTCTTATTATTTTGTGTGACGAATGCAACGGGTTCTCCTTCTTCATGCTTTTGAAATCTTCCTCTAGATATCATACTTGATTCTTGTTGAGTAAGCTTTCCAACAATTTCATCAAATGACGGGAGGATATTGTTGTTGCTTATGGTAGTGATGAAGGTTTCCCAAACAGGAGGGAGACATCTTAGAGTTACGATCACCAATTCCCTGTCAGAGACATTTTCCCCAACTCTTTGCAATTAATCTCTAAGGTGATGTATCCTCATACTGTAGGATTGCACAGACTCTCCCTTGTTCATTTTCATGTCTTTGAGTTAATATTTCAAGGAGATCATCTCATTCAAATTGTTGAATTCATACATGTCAACAATCTTATCATACATATCTTTAAACCTTCTCAAAATTCCAACATATGCAAGTAGATTACCTTGTAAACCATCAAACATAATTTGTTTTTCTTTTAACTCACCTTTCTTTTGTTTGTTCTTTACAGCAGCAGAAGCATTCTCTAGAGGATCAGGCACTTTTCCTTGAATGTAATCAAGAACATCATTGTTATCAACTATGACCTCCAACCTAACTTTTTGTGCAGCAAAATTAGATGAGTCACCCAACTTTTCATTTTCCTTGAAGGAGGACATCTTGACTTTATTAGATTAGATCCTTCAACTTTCCAAAGATGATTGCTTCAATGCTTGTCTCCTTTTGGGCTTGTCCTTCACCTTAGCTATGATACCATGTTAATTTTTCAAATTGTTCTATGATATATCAATTACTTTAGCCCAATTCAATACTTCAATTAAAAATCTTTCCAAATACAATTATTATTGTGTAGCGTTATTTTCCAAAGTCATCGCATTCATGATTTTATTATATCGACATTTCGAACCAACCTCTGTGGTTCATTATCAGGATCAGATGTGTGAAAAAGTTAGTGAATAATGGACCAATAAATAGAGGATAGGATTGGGAAGATAATGAATGGAGCCGACAGGTTTGCTAATGCTCATAAATAAATTTAATTTACTTAATTAATTATTAATATTTTTGATATTTGTATGATTATATTATCATGCTATTTATTATTTTTATTAATTACTTGATAGGGAAACTAAAGCTTATATAAAATTAAAATTATTTGAATGTAATTTTAATGAAATCTTCATAAAATTATTTGAATGTAATTTTAATAAAATCTTAATAAATTTTAATTTAATTTAATCATTATTATGGTTTCTTGATTAATGTTATTAATTCAACTTTTCTTTTCTTTTTCGAACGCGCTCGAGCTGCAGCCGCGTGAGACTAGGCTATCACAGCACAGGAGACTGAGCTTCGGCCCCTTCCATGGCCCCTCCGGAAGCTCCACCGGAGGGGATTGATCCTCAGCAAGCTTTTTCAACACTGATTAAATCATTGCCCCCACAGCGCCCCCGACCAGCAGTCTCGAAATTTATCAAAAAGCTGGATGTTCTTCAAGAGGTCAGCCTGCCCCCAGTTCTCCCATGCATGGTTGCCCTGTCCCTGGTAGAAAGAGGACTTATAGGTCAATTCACAGACCTCTAGCCATCTCCAAAAATTGTTCAAAGATGGGTTGAAAGGAACTGGTCCGAAAAAATACAAGGGAAAATCTCCATCAGATTTTGCGGGAAAGGGTACTTCACCTTCCACTTTAAAACTAAAAAAGATAAGGATTTAATCTTCAGAAATGGGCCCTATTTCATGGACTCAAGGGGCCTGTATCTCAACAAATGGACCCCATATTTCGATCTAGAGCTGGATGTTCCTAGTGTTGTCCCGGTCTGGGTCTGGCTCCCTCACCTCCCTCTTCATTGTTGGGGAGATGAATCGGTTCGTGCTATTGGGAATGCAGTCGGCAAATATATTGATCGCAGTGAACCAAAAGAAAATACGCAAGCATGTGCGCGGATCTACGTTGAAGTGGACCTTGACAAAGGCCTCCCGGAAGCCATCAGGCTTAAAGTGGAGGACTGGAGCCACATACAGCAACTGGATTACGAGCAGATCCCCTTTAAGTGTAAGGTATGTCACGAATATGGCCACTTTGCCAATAGATGCACTAAGCTTATGGATGTAGAAAATGGATCACAAGAAGAACAATGGGAAATGGTCAAAAAAAAGAAAACGGTCTCTTCAGTAAAAGCTCCCCTTGATTCAGGCCCTTCGACCTCTTCTGTATCCAATCCCACCCCTTCCTCCCCTGCTCCCTTTAAGCCATCTCCCCTCTCCCGTCCCCAGACCCTTCCCTCATCCAACCCCTTCTCTATCCTCTCGCCCCCTGATCCCCAGGAGCCCCCTCTCCCTGAAAGCCAACGTCATGACTCTATCGAATCCTCATTGCCTCTTATTATTTCCTCTCAGCCTCTCCTTGATCCTCCCCTCAATAGAATTACCAAAAGCTCATCTAAAGATCACGGGGGTTCTAGTGAACCCTCCAAGAAACCTGGCCCAGGCAGGGAATCTGCCAAGCAGCATAGGGATGAGAACGCACAAAAGGACATAGTAATGGGAACGCAGACACCCATAGAAACTTATATCCTGGGACAGCATGACAAAGAAGCAATCAACAAGGACCAAGGGGGGCGAGCAGCTCCCCGCACACCGCATATCCAATGATGAAAATATTATCTTGGAACATCAGGGGACCTGGGCACCCCTCTAAGGTAGCAACCCTAAGGGATCTTATCATTTCTGAGAAGCCAAGAATTATTATGTTACAAGAAACAAAACAAAACCACAAGGAAATGAGTAAAGTCATTGAGCAGCAGAGACAGTATAGAGGAAGCATTAGTGAGGCAAGAGGAGCCTCAGGAGGAATAGTAACAATTTGGAATCAAGATATCTAGAACTGTATTTCGAAAGCAATAAATAAACATTGTATCAAAACAACTCTGGAAAATAAAGCAAATCAGCAAGCCATTATCATCTACAACATCTATGTGCCGAACCACAGTGGAGATAAGGATAGTTGTTGGCATGATCTAAAAGACAGTCTAGATGCAGAAGAGAACACTAACATTATTCTAGGAGGTGACTTTAATTTAATCCTCCACGCCAATGAGAAAAGGGGACGCAGTTTTACACCTGATCCATATAGAATACAGTTGGAAAATATCATGTAGGAGCATGATCTTATGGATGTCCCTCCAAAAAACCGTAGATACACCTGGAACAACCGCAAGATGGGTGTTGGTAACATGATGGAGCGGTTAGGCAGAATTCTCATCAATATTACACTTCTCTCTGCTTTCTCCGTCGGATATGCTAACATCCTAACGTGCTCTACCTCCGACCACTTACCAATAACTCTAACGCTGGAAAATCATAGGCCCCTTGGGCCCATCCCATTCAGATACAGTTCTCTCTGGAATGATATACCAGCAGTTGCAGGAATTGTTTACAGCTCTTGGATCCAACACGTGGAAGGCTCTCTCGGTTTCATTTGGGAAACAAAACTATGGAAAACAAAACAAGCCATAAAAGAATGGGCTAAAACAAAGTATCAAGAACCAGAGAAGGTAAAAAAAGAAATTAAGAACAATCTGGAGAGTATTCAAAGAGCAATAGAAGAAAATGGCCTTTCCCAAGAGAACAAACAGCAGGAGAATGAACTCTACTTACAGCTATACCGAGTTAACAGAGAAGAGGAAACAAAATGGAGGCTCAAGTCGAGACAATTATGGTTACAAGGGGGTGACAACAACTCAGCTTTTTTTCGCAAGAAAACGACAACCAGAAAGATAAGGAATAATGTAAGCTCCATTCTAGATGCTGAAGGTGATAAACAAACCACTCAGGAAGCCATTCGAAGAGCTGCTACAGATCACTATCAGGCCCTGCTAACTGAAACAAAGGAAGCAGAGGATTATACAGATTTATTGCAGCATCTCCCAACAAGGATAAGTAGGGAAATGAATGACATTTTAAGCAAGGAGATAGATGAGGAGGAAATCAAGAGATCTATCTGGACTCTTCAACCTGATAAAGCCCCGGGACTGGATGGCTTTCCCATTTGCTTTTATCGAGCATTCTGGGGAATTATTAAAAAGGACTTGACAAAAATGCTCAATTGGATCCAACAAAAAGGCAAAATAGGAGGATATACCAATGCCACTCATCTAGCACTCATCCCCAAAGAAAACAGGCCATCTTACTTTGCGCGTTTCAGGCCCATATCACTCTGTAACTCCTCCTATAAAATCTTGACAAAAATCATTGCTACTCGCCTAAAGCCTTTGCTCCCTTCCCTCATTTCCGAAAATCAAGGGGGATTCTTAGCCAACAGACAGATAATTGATTCCATTTTACTTGTGCAAGAAGCCATCCACTCGAGTCAAACCAGAAACGAGAAATGGTTTATTCTCAAGCTTGATCTGGCCAATGCATTTGATAGACTGAGACACTCCTTCCTCTTGGTAGCTTTGAAGAAGATGGGATTTGATGACCGCTTTCTCAACCTCATTCGAGCCTGCATTTCAGGGCCATGGATCTCCCCTCTTGTAAATGGCAGACCTGGAGAAGCTTTCCAATCCTCCAGAGGCCTCCGACAAGGTTTCCCTCTCTCTCCTTATCTCTTCATTCTAATGGTTGAATCCTTCAGCAGGGCGTTGGACTTCAACCGGAGGGTTGGCTTAATCACACGAATAAAATTTGGGGACAGGGTCAAGAACATAAATCATTCACAATTTGTTGATGATAACCTGCTAATTAGAGGGGCCTCCACTACAATATCCAAGCACTTCAAAACTCTCCTTGACAAATACATAAGCTACTCTGGTGGAATGGTAAATAATTTGAAAAGCTGCATATATGGCTGGAACACAACAGTACAAGTGCTCCACAATATCGCCAACATCTTTGGAGTCACATGCAAGTATGATTGGACTCACTTCTCTTACTTGGGTATGCCTATAAGTGTTGGACCTTTGAGAGCAGAAGTCTGGGACACAGTCCTCGACAAAATGAAAAGAAAAGTACAGTAGTGGGGATCCATTTGGCTCAACCCAGCTGGTCGCCTCATTCTTCTCAAGTCAGGTATATCTTCTCTCCCCCTATATCATTTTTCTCTTCTTCAAGCTCCAGCCTCCTTCCACAACAAAATGGAAATCGTCCTTCGCCAATTCCTATGGAAGGGGGGGAAATGACAAAAAGAAATTCAACTTGATTAATTGGAAGCAAGTGATCCAGCCCCAAGACCGAGGAGGTCTTGGAATTAGATCTCCTAAATTTCTCAATTTATCCTTTGGAGGCAAAATTGTCTGAAGACTCATTATTGGACTCCCAGCATGGTGGGAAAAAGTTCTGGAAATTAAATATCTTAATTTTCCTAGACAGCAGCTTCTTGATCGAGATATTCCCAATAGAGACTCCTCCAAAATTTGGCGATTATGCAAGAGAGAAATTCCACTAATTGCTCAAAATACTTCTAAAATCCCCAAGGGAGGTGCAAGCATAAATATTGGAGCTGACAGAATCATGGGTCAGCAGCCAATAAACAGACATGGGGGAGTCCACCCTATCCTTTCCTTTTTTGAAAAAACAAGCATACAGTTCCTGGACCAGATCTCCCAATGGGATCCTCACACCATTCTTTGGTCAGGTTGGGCATTCCCAGCCATACCCAATGGCCTTAACGCAAGTCTTTCTGCCCTTCAATCCCATTTGCCCAGTATAGCCCCTGTCAAAAAGAACGATCTTGATGGGTTTCGTTGGGACCCATCTGGATCCTCTTACACCATCCAAGCTTCCCACCATTACATTTGCAACATCAGCTTCCCCATGCCAAGTTGGAACCACTGGAAGGTGGTTTGGAAATCCAAGGCAATTCCAAAAATTAAGTTTTTTCTCTGGACCCTCCTCAAAGGGAAAGTCATCACAGCCGAAAATTTGCAAAAGAGGGGAATCAATGGCCCCTCTTGATGTCCTAACTGCTTAGCTGTTGAAGAATCAATGCATCATCTCTTTATTGAATGCCCTTTTTCCATCGACTGCTGGAGGAACTTATCTCATAACAATCAAATCCCATGGAACACCTAAAACACCATAGGAGAAATTCTTTACAAATGGAAAAAAAGCTACCCCTGGCAGCACAGGAAAAATAACACAGTGAAGAGAGTTTGGGATATTCTTCCCCACAACATGCTATTGAGTATCTGGCTGGCACAAAATCAGAAGGTTTTTAAGGATAAGGATTCGACTGTTAGAAGTCTTTGTACCAAGGCAAGGAGTCTTGCCCTTGAGACCATCTCAGTTAAGAATCTGAGAAGTGTAAATGTCAGTGAACTCAGCATAGAAGAACGCATTCTCATTGGACGCCTGTTAGACCAAAACACCAACAATCAGAAGGGCAACGCTGCTAGCAACAGAAACAACAATGTTTCTCCTAACTGGAAGATCAGGCTAAAAGAGGAAGAATTTGCAGGTTGGCTTAAAAACAACAATAGGCATTATCTCTGTTTCGATGGGGCCTCAAAATCGAATCCCGGGGTAGCAGGGGCGGGAGGAGCTATTTTTAATGCTAATGGGGATAAAATACTCTCATACGAGTGGGGTCTTGGCCACACATCCAATCACAGAGCAGAAGCCCTGGCCCTTTACCAAGGTCTTATCCAACTTGGGAAGCTTGGTATAGACACAGTCACGATATTGGGAGACTCGGCGATAGTCGTTAGTGCAATGGTTCAGAACAGGGATCTTCCTAATGCTCTCCTTCAGCAGATTATCAGACGATGCCAAATCTTAGGACACACCATAAAATATGTGCGCTATTATCATATTTCGCGATCACTCAATAAAATTACTGACAGTGAAGCCAACAAAGCCTGTGCCAGACCATTGGGCTCCCTTATCTGCAATGGTGTGGAATCATTTCAACATATACCATGATGAAGAGACCTCCAGGATCCGATCAACACCTCAGCTCATCCGATATGATAGTTTGGTCAAAGATTGTCCTCATTCCGCCTATGACTAAGATCTGCATAGGGATCTAGCAGTTTTTTGGAATCATCACTTCCTCACCTCTCGTCAGTGGACCGACTATCCTTCTTCCTCCCGACCATCCCTCCTTTGCGCTTCTGAATCGCTCTCCCGATTCTCCTTATCTCTTTTCGGTTCTCCCCCCACGCTCTTCAATCTCCATCTTGAACTCTATCTATGCCCCTTTTCTCACCCCTTTCCGCGTCCTTTCTGTCCCTTGCTCCGCCTTTTCGATCCTGCTTGCTTGTGAACTCCCTGCAGCCCATCCTTCCTGTTTCTCAAATGGCCTACCTCTGTCAAATCCGGGACCAAATAAATCTCCTGCAACTTGTCATCGCATCCGTCACAGATCGCAAGCCGAGAAGTCACAGATCGCATCCGTTGCAGATCACAGCTTGCATCCGTCGCAAATCCCAGATCGCATCCGTTGCAGATCCCAGATCGCAAGCCTCATCGCAGATCGCATCAGTCGCAGATCATAGCTCGCATTCGTCGCAGATCGTAGCTTACATCCATCGCAGATCGCATCTGTCGCAGACCGCATTCATCGCAGATCGCATCCATCGCAATTCGCAAGCCACATTGCAAATCGCATCAGTTGCAAATCGTAGCTCGCATTCGTCGTAGATCGCATCCGTCGCAGATCGCAAGCCACCTCGTAGATCGCATCCGTCACAGATCGCAGATCGCAAGCAGAGCTCGAACAAGTAAGAGCCCAACAAAGAATTTTGGACAGCAAGATGGATAGTCAGCAGATGATCATGGAGGCAAAGATTGAAAATCAAAGCAGGATTATAAAAGAAAAATACGAGGCTGATATAAATTTGTTCCTGCACATGATTTTATTTTTACATGAACAGTTCAGACTACTTTCAAACAGATGCGCCCATGCTGAGGAGTCCATAGAGATACTGAGATACATGATGGAAAAGAAGAACGCCCTGCATGGAGATGAAGAGGATCGGCCTGAACAGTCGACAACGAGGCAAATGAGTCATATAAATATAGATTGAAAATGTTCTGCAAAGTTGTTTTCTTTTGTTTCAGTTTGTAAGGGTTTATTTCAGTTTACATTTCACCTCAAAGCCTAGAACGCAGGAGCAAGGAGGGTTTTGTTGTAAATCCTACTCTCCTCGTACTTCTTGGCATCGTATTATGTACCTCAGGGGGATAGCCTTCTCCACTCTTTTTTGAAATATAATATAGCAACCAATGATGTTAAAAAATAAAATAAATTAAAATAAATGTTATTAATTCGGCTATTATGATGTTATTTATTCAAATATTGTGATGTTATTAACCCAAAAGTTTTTGTATTAATTATTTTAGTTGACATTAATTAATACTTGGTGTTATTTATTCAAACATTATATGATGTGATAATTATGATGTTATAATATTTCAAATATTATAATGTTTAACTACAAGTTTCAATATTAATTAATTTGTTGCATTATTGATGTCAAATTTCTTTAGTTTTAACATTCAACATCTAAATTTTATTGCTGAGAAAGTTCCTAGGTTTTGATGTTGGATTAATATTATGCATTGATCTATGGTAGGAAACACTAGCTCCTTTGTCAAAGGACTCCCATCACTTCATTAATGAGATCAAACACATAAAACTAGACCAAAATGACATCTTGGTAAGTTTTGATGTAAAGGCGCTATATACAAATATTCCTATAAATGAAGCAATGGAAATAGTCCACAAAATCATTTATAGATCAATACATAATATTAATCCAACATCAGAACCTACGAACTTCCTTAGCAACAAAATTTAGATGTTGAATGTTAAAACTAAATAAATTTAACATCAATAATGCAACAAATTAATTAATATTGAAACTTGTAGTTAAACATTATAATATTTGAAATACTATAACATCATAATTATCACATCATATAATGTTTGAATAAATAACACTAAGTATTAATTAATGTAAACTAAAATAATTAATACAAAAACTTTTGGGTTAATAACATCACAATATTTAAATAAATAACATCACAATAGTTGAATTAATAACATTAATCAAGAACCCAAAAAAAAAATTAATAATAATAATAATTAAATTAAATTAAACTTTATAGAAGATTTTATTAAAATTACATTCAAATAATTTTATGAAGATTTCGTTAAAATTATATTCAAATAATTTTAATTTTATATAAGCTTTAGTTTCCCTATCAAGTAATTAATAAAGATAATAAATATCATGATAATATAAACATAGAAATATTAATAATGAATTAAGTAAATTAAATTGCATTAGCAAACCTGTCGGCTCCATTCATTATCTTCCCAACCCTATCCTCTATTTATTGGTCCATTAGTCATTGACTTTTTCACACATCTGATCCTGATGATGAACCACAGAAGTTGGTTCGAAACGTCGATACAATAAAATCATGAATGCGATGACTCTAGAAAATAACACTACATAAAATGAAGATCGCAGAAGCCTCAAATCTACAACAATTATTCTTTCCATTCATCAATAGTATTTGAAGATAGAACAATAGATGCAATGACAAAGGAGACAATCAACACATCAACAAGAGACACCAGATTTGGTCAAAGACTAGGGAAAAACCCCATTAGGGGGAAAACCCTTTGAAAAATATTATTTTATTAGATTGTCATAAAATGTTCAGCAGAGAGTACAATGAGCCCAATGCAATTTCATCCATCAAAACAACCCAACAATAATCAAAAATATGTTTCCAGCATTAAAATATCTCAGAGACAACTTTTCCCATTTGCAGTCAACTGCGGTCAATGATCAAAACTCAGTCAAACTTCCTGGTTGCATGGATGAGGAGTTGTGTGTGCGACTGAAGGTTTCAAGTTTCTCCCTTGAGCCTATGATGCTTGTGAATGTGGTCGATTTTTCCCTGTGGCAAGCCAGCGATTGTAGCTCAAACCCCTAAAACATATGTGAGCCTTGAACCTTGTAATTTCGGGCCTTTGCGAACCTTTGTTGTCGTCCCTGCCTCAGACCTCTACGAGCCAATCAATTAAGAAGACAAGAAGAAGATTCTTGGTGATGTCCAAATGAGCTTGAGGTCACTTGTATTTATAGGCTTCCAAGGGTCTCCAATTTGCTTTAGGGTTGACCTTGTTAAAATATGCATATGTGGGATTTCTTTCGTAAGTACACTTTCCCTTATCCGATTTGAGTGATATGTAGGTTGATTTTGGTCCTCTCAAAAAGAGGAATTCAACGACATCATCTTATCCATCGAATTATTTTTCCAAAGTGGAATTTACCGTATTTGCATATTTTTAACATCTTTAACTTCTAAAATCAATTAATTCACCACAGAACAACATCCTCCTCGTGGAACAACTCCTTAGTGGATCTTAGGTTGAGGCTAATGGATACAGTTATTGAGTCTACCAATAAAGGAAATCCCTCTTACAGGAATCTTGGTCCTTTTCATTTTTTTGGAAATATTGGTGCTCCTTATATGGAAATGTTGTCCCTTCCTGGATTTACCATAGGTTTGTCAGCTTGGTTGTTTTCGACCCCTATGGTTCTGAACGTCCAAACTTCCTCAACCAAGTGCTCCTCCACCTGAACAACATCAACCTAAAATTGACCCTTTGCCTTCTTCAAATGTTTTTTCTTCATCTCTTTGTTCCTCCTCTCCTAGTGAAGTCTTGATTCTAGTAACTAGGAAACTAAGAAGAAGAAGAAAAGGATGAAGGAGAAGAAGCAAACTTAAGTAGGTGGAAACCAAGAAAACATTGCTATGAATGCAACTGGTATGGAGAAACCTTCCAATCAGGCCTATAAAGTTAAATTCCTTTGAAAGTTATGTAAGGGTAACCACCATCTTAGAGATTTTCCTGGTATTCCCAAGGTATTAAAAGTGTGGTCCACAGGCTCACATCATCCTTTGTTGTCAGCTTTTGGAGATCATGTTGATGACAAACCTTCAACTATTGATCATAAGATCCGCGGAAAGAAAGGTAAATTTAAGTTTCCATGTATGTTATGTGAAGGGAATCATCATATTCACCTTTTTCCATATATGGATGAAGCCTCAAAAATGTTGGAAAGCCTTACAGCTTCTAAGCATCGCCTTCTTGCTGGCTAGGAGAAGCTTTCCCCTAATCCTCCACTAGTTGATGAAGTGATTGATCAGAATCTGTCTCTAGTCAATCCCACTCTCTGAACATGAATCCCATGAGTCTGTTCCCAACCAACCATTAGTCAAGAAAATGTTTAACTCAACTCCAACTTTAGTTGATCCTACCTTTCTCGTAGAGAGTAAACTCCATACAGGTTCTTCACGTTCCTTCATATTCCAATGAACTTGGGGGAAATCCTCTTGTTCCCATGGCACAGGGGGGGAATCCTCCCATTCCCATAGAATAGGGGTGTAGTTCTCCCCTTCCCATAGCACAAGGGGTCAGTTCTCCCATTCCCACAACACTCCCTTGTTGAAGAAAGTGTAACTAGGTTCGGTCTTCATAAATGTAATTTTATCTTTGTACTTGTAAAAAAAAGAGTTATTATTTTTGTAAATTGTAAAAATAAGTTTCTTGCTCATTACATAGGTCAAGCACATGTTTGATTGCTTCTAGGAAAGTCAAAGAGTCAATGTAATTGTCAAAGACCCATGTGGGCATGTTACACCATGAAACTCTATGTATTCAAGTCAAAGAATGACATCTAACCAAATTCATGAGCCTCCTCCATATGTCGGCCTCAACAAAAGAAGTAATTCAAAATTTTAAGGACAAGTCGACCTCACTATATCAATTCAGCCCAATATAAGGGACAAACTCCTTTATATAGGGCCATTCGACCTCACAATTGGACTATCAAGTGATCTCTAAAATCAACGAACAAGAGAGGGTTAGAAGAGGTGTGAAAAAATCAAGAAAAGGGTCTCTATTTCAGTGAGTAACGAGAAGCATCCTAGCCGAAGTTGGGGGACTCATATAGAGATAGATTTATGTCACACGTGCGAAGAGGAAGGGTTCATTTTGTTGCTATATTATATCAGCCATCACAGTTATAAGAAGATTCTTAGTTGAGCTAGTGGAAGGTCACTAATTAGGCCTCCTCATCAAGCGAAGGAAGAGACACTTAAAGAGGGAAAAATGAAAAGTAAAGCATCAATTTGTGAAGATATCCTCTCACACGTGCGAAGGAAAAAGACCAGACTGTTGCCATCTTAGATTTGTAACTACAGTAGGGAAGAGAGCTTGGACGAGTCAAGAATAAGGTCTTCTCCCCAATCAAAGAAAGCTCCACCTCAAGCGAAGAACAATATAGAAGAGTGTTTCTCCTAGGGTATGCATAACTAGGGTTACTGTAGCAAATCTATCACTTGAAGGAGGACAAAGAAGAAGGTCAAGGTGCAATAGGAGGAATTGATCTCGATTCGAAAGGAAAGGCTTGAATTGTGCTTGGATGATCTTCTTGTCAAGGGTTTAGGTTTTGGAATTTGTCAATTGAAGCTTCAATAAGAGAAATTTGCAAAAGGGTTTTCCTCTCTAGGAGAGAAATGTTTTGCCCTGGATGAGGGCCAACATCTTGTGTTCTTGTCTCCTTTTGTTTTGGTAAATGTTTGATGAAGTAAGAGAACACACACTAATAATAATAAGAGAATATTATGCTAATAAGAAAAGTAAAAAGTACCTCACAAATAGTTATCATCATCAGAAGAATCCTATCCTACCTAGGTGCCCTAGATTCTTCAACATGGTATCAGAGCTAAGGTGACACATCAAGGCAGAGCATCTCAAGAACACATAGAAGATCGAAGTATCAAGATCAAGAAGCAAGGGCACACAAATGTTGAAGCATCATATCCACAAGCAAGGGTTCCATATCCATCAAAGACAGGGAGGATTACTATCTCCTCTCCTAGATCGATCAAGAAGGACTACCATTCTAAGAACAAAAGAAAGCCTTCCATCTAAAGGCATATTCAAGAAGATTCATCCAAGAACGGTTTACATCAAAGACTCATCGTCTTCAAAGGAAGGTACTCAGATCCAAGCCCATCATTAAAGATCTCCAGATCTACACATTGAGAAGTTTTCATCAATAAGCACATCTCTCACAAGGTACCTTGAAGCAAGCATCTTAAAGAACTCCAAGATCCAAGAAATTGAAGCTTCAATCATCAAGGAATCGGCAATATCTCTTCATCACTAACACTCTCAAGTAAGTATTTTTATGTCCGCTTTTGAACATATCAAAAAAAAAAATTGCAAGGAGAGCAACAAATTGGTTGGGACTACTAATTTCCTTGCATGGAAAAAGAAGGATTGATCTACTTCTTAAAGAAAATGAATTTATGGACTACATCAAAGGGAATGTCATTGTTCCTGCAAAGGAAAAAACTCAAGCCATAAAAAAATATAATAAGGATGAAACAAGCGCTCAAAGGATTCTGATAGAGTCCATCAAGGACCCTGTCATTCCTTATGTTTATAAACTTGAATCATCTAAATAAATATATGATAAGTTGATGGAGTTATTCTCAATTAATACAGTTGGAGAAGTGATATAGTTGCGTAATGAATTATATAAAATGAAGACATCCAAGGAAGAAGGAATAGCTTCGTACTTCGTGAAGGTATCTGAGATGAGAGACTAGCTACAGGAACTAGGAGAAGTTATGTCAGACATAGAGATGATAATTGTGGTGCTCAATTCATTACCTGACAAATGGGGAAACTTCACATCAAGTATATATGCCAAGAAGGAAGCTACCCCATTGAATTTACTTTGGTCTCTATGAAAAATTGAGGAGACTAGAATCAAAGCCAAATATGATGTGGGATCGAAAGAGCAGGCATTTGCTATTATGGCCAAGAGAAAAGGGAAATTTGGCAAGTTTGGTCCACAGAGAAAGGGTAAAAGAGATATATCCAAGAGTATGGACACTATAAGATGGATTGCCCTAAGTTCAAGAAGGACAAAAATAAGAGTAAATGAGAAGAAGCCCACATTACCTAAGAAGTGAAAGAAGAAGAGAAGAAGCGGAAGAAGGAGGACCCTCCAGATCTCTACTATGACTAAGATCAAATTCTTCACATAAGTCTTCTTTAAAGTTTTGGGTATCACAGGAGCATGTAACAGTAAGATAGAATGCATGGTTTATGAGAATGGCATCTTCAAGAATATAGGAGCATTATGTAGAGATAGCTCAGATAAGGATATTCATATAGGAAGGATGTAACCATTGAATGCATAAAGGAATGATCGTGACCAGGAAGAATCATCTTAGAAAGCCACTATCATCAATATGAAGGAGCATTTGCCAAATGAGGACTATAAGGATCCTCCGATGAAATATTCAATAGAGGGTTCATGACTTTCAGGAAAAGCATATGCCTTGATAAGAATTCCACTTATGGGGGATTCAAGAAAGGATGATATGTGGGCAAGGAAAGGTGTAGAAAAGCAAAGGAGATTGAGGTAATATCAATCTAGGAAGTTGTCAAAGGAAGCTGAGATAATCAAGGAAAGAACTAAGATGAGGTATGTATGCATCTATGTTTTTAGTTAAAATCATGTCATCGTTTACATTAATGAACATGAAAAATTGCTCTGGAAGGATGGTCTACAATAGGGTATATCTATTTTCATTGAGAATATGACCAAAGCATGGTTCACACATTGATAAAGGTCAACATGAGAAATGTCCTCATATGAAGTATGAGGTGATTGACAAGAGAACCTATAAAGAAGCATATGGGAAAAGATATTAGGGATAAAAGGACAACATGGACACTAGGAATCAACATCTGAGAGATTTGTTGAGACATCTCCTAAAAGAAGGCACAGAAGTTCTGACCAAGGAAGAAAAAGATCAAAGGGACCTTGACACCAGGAAAGGCCTTGGAGATATGAACATGCAAGAGGATGATGATTCAAACCAACAATATGTCATGATGAAGAGCCATCTCGTAAGGTACTGTTTGATTTAATGTTATGTTTTGATTTCTTGAATAATATCTAGATGAGTTCATGCATGGCTACTAGAACAAGGGTTGTAAGTGTTGTTGAGTCTTGAAAATGTCATTCATTTCCATTACACTTTCACTATTATGTCCATTATATCACCTCCATTTCACTACTATGTCACCACAATCGTCCCACTTTCATTATCATTGGGCCACATTTATGTCTTTCCAAACTTTATTAATTCTAAGCTTTTTAAGTGAATTTGTGGTTAAAAATTAGAAAATAATGTGCATATGCTTATACCTAACAAATGGGTTAAGATTGTTGACATGTGTAGGTTGAAAGGAGGCTTCTAGAAGACCCTTATGTGGCACTCTAAGGCCAAATTCGAATTTGAGTGGAAAGAATCATGGGATCATGAAGATATGTGTCACATCTCCTAATTGTATTGTACCTCTAAGAAGACATGTGTCTTATCAGTTCCTATTTTGATTAGGACTCTAGAGGTAGAGGGAGAGATTCATGGAATCTCATTAATGAGATGGCTTATCATCTTTTTGTATAAATAGGAGATCTCTCTCCTTAATTTGTTAGCTTAGCTTATGAGAGTTAGTTCTTTAGCTTGGAGTTTGTAGTTTTTCCTAGATGGATTTTGAAAGCTTTGGAGAGCTTTGTTTTTGTAATTTTGAAGAATTTGAATAAAGCTTTGATGTTCTCAACATGGAAGGAGATGTGAAGTAGATGTCATGGAGCATATTAGAATGTAAGGTAGAGTAGATTTCATTTCGTAAATTTTGCTTTGATTTCATTATGTCATTTGATTGCTTTCAAGTTTAATAGATTAGATTTTTCATTCATGCAATTTTAATTCATGCAAGTGTGTTCAACCAGTTGATTGTAGATTAGTGATAACTATTGGCATATTTTCATCTTTTTGATAACTATTGGCATATGAGATCATCTTGTCCTTCCTGCTAACTTTCATTTTCTGAAGTTTAATTTCAGCACTGTCTTTTCCAAGTTGTGATTTGCTTATTTATTTTTATGTTATTTAGATATCATATTGCTCACCAGTTTATGGTTTCTTTCTATAGTCAAAGTGACTCTATTAGCAAGAAATCAGAATATTACTAACTGTAGTGTGATTTAGTTATCATATTGCTTAAACTTATTCATGGTTGCTTCCCACAAGGTAGATTGAGCTGAAGGGTAAAGGACTAGAAGAGTTCAAGTAGTGTGACTATTTTCTTTTATGCAATTTAATTTCTTGCCATTTAGATATCATATTGCTTGACTTGTTCATGATTTCTTCCCTCAAGGTAGATTGAGATGAAGGGTAAAGGATCTGAAGAGTTTAAGTAGTGTGAATTAGTTGCTTTTCTTTTAGTTTGAGTTGCTTTTAGTTTTTACTTTCTTTTCATTCAGCAGCAAGGATACTGGGCCATTGTCATTAGTTCACTGTTTGATGCATTTACTTTCTCTTAAGAATTGATTTCAGTTTAGTTGTGTTAAAGCTTTCTTTTTAAGAACTTTCAAGTTTGAGAAAATCACTATAGAAACCATCACCATCTATACTCCATACTTCACTTTCATCCTCGCCATCACACATTAGGGAAATATAAATCCAAAAACAAACTAAAGTAAGAAAAAGGTTAACTAAGCACATATGGTGCACCACACTTCATAAGTTTACGATACCCGGATTGATAATTTATGTAGAGCAATTTAAGACGTTAAATTGACTAGACACTCCTTCCTCATACGGAGTGTCTTCTACCTGATGTGCTACTCACCGTGCTATTGGAAACATACCAAGAGGCTTTTCTAGCCCAACATCTTCGCATTTATCACAAGTTAAATCTCAGACACACTTTCACAAAAAAATCATAAAACTTGAAAAATCCAAAAACAAGTTTTACCTGCATTAGTCCATTGTTCACCTAGTTGTAGAGGTAGATCTGGATCCCATTTAAAATTTGTGCCTAAATAGGTGTAGTCGTCCACAACAATTAGTTGGTGACACAACCAAATAAACAACTACGGAGGGAAATGCATCTGCTAGCCCCCTCCTCCTCAAGGCATGGTTTCACTCCATATGACCATCCTTGGATCTTGTGGAGCAGGATCTGGTACCTCTCTCCACTAATACCAAAATAAGGGCACACATTCCAGAAAGAAAGTAACCATATTCAACCCGAAGCCAAATTGTATCAAGTTTCCTCGCTTACCTTTGGTAAGTTGCCTCTTCATATTGGCCAGTAAGCCCCCACACCAGTTGAATATTATTAGAGTAAAGCATTCTACTACATATTGGAATTGAGATTTCTAAGTCTCGTGTAAAGCCTGCATCCCAGACACGTGAGCTATGGTGTATAGGATCATTCTTAAGGGAATATTATCGACTCTCGATATCTTCACCTTCCCACCCATTGTCATCTCGACACTTGGGCAATGTCTCCTGATTAGGGCACAATTTCTCTCACCTCCAGAACAAGATCTGAAGAGTTGAACTCTTTCCCCTCTTCTAGACAATCAAGTAATGAATTAAATGTTTTTTTCTTCCAGTTCAAGCTCCTGATCTTCAATAATGAATATAACCCGAAAAACATCCCATAAACTAATCAAGTAGTGCAACGGCTAGTTTTGGGCTCTAAGTCCTATAGTTCTGAAGAATTTTAGCAGCCTACAGTTCCTCAAAGCATTCACACATTCTGGATCTTGGGCTGCCTTGTGGTCTTCTACCTCATGGCCTCTTTCCTTCCATTCAAGGACCATGTTGTCCAAAATATCCTACAAACAGTCATTAACATCAATTAAATGATTTTCCATGTATTAAAATTCAGAAAATTTTTCCTTAAAAGGAATATTTTCCCTAAAAATTATGCCCACAATCATCATGTATGTTTTTATTAAACCTGCGATGTCATCACGAGGGCCTTTCGGCTCAAGGGTGACCATCATGGGTCTGATGAGCAAACCCACGATGATTGCCCACATTGTTAAAAATTAAAATCCTTCCCTCTGGCAAGCAAAAATTCGATGAAAATGCACAAATATACAATGAAATATAAGAGAAAAGGCAGGGCTCTTACCTGTACCTGAAAGTTCAAGAAATTGTTCTCTGGATCTCCCACATTGTTCACTTGAAAAATCGAAGAAAATGGGGTAAAAATGCACTCTCAAACTTACTCCAGTGAAATGGTAAAAATGTTTTTACTTGTAGTCTATTTATAAGTTTTAAATTCATTTTTGCCTATATTTTATAATATTTAATTATTTTCCTCAATATTAGTGATCTGTGGTTATCTTTGTGTAGTTACAGGTACTTTTCGTGGATACAATGATTATTCTTGACTGATTCAACAAGTTTTATTTTATCTCTTTTCCAGACTCGAAAAACAAATGAAAAAGGAACCCCCCCCCCCCCCCCCCCCCCCGCGGAGTCATCTTTAAGCTCTTTTTTGACTCTCAAAACATGAAAAGGTTGTTGAGTGCTTTTCTTTTTGAACTCTTTAAATTAAATTAATTAGTGTCATCTCATTATACGCTTACCCCTTTTTCAAGTTGAGGTTGACTATTTACGAAAATGGTACACCTTGGTCAACATGATCAAGAGGTTCTCTCAAATATTGTTTTCTACCCTTTCAGGTTTGAGGGATAAATTATGAAAAGGTACATGAAGGAGTTTTCTTTTTCATATCTTTTTCAAACTCTCTAAACATGAAAAAGATACCGAGTTATCCTTCAATCAAAATCGTTAAATTTTTTTACGAATAAAGACTCATCACCGTGATGAGACTGAGTTTCTCCTTCCTAGGACTCATAAAACTTACCAAGATGGATTCATTCAAAGAATGAACTTATATGACAAGAATATGGTATCCCCTTCAAGATTTTGATTAAAAATAATTGGGGTACTCGCTAGAAATAGTTGGGGGAAAATGAAAGTGAAACATCCTTTGTATAGGCATCATGTTGCTCTTGAACATGACACTCTTTTGCTTCTCGTGTCGGGTTTGGGATATCCTCACTTAGTCACTTGTCCTCCCAGGTCTAGGTGATCCATTTTGCCTCTCATATGACTATTCCACTTTGTCATCATGACCCTTAGCCCTATGTTGAGTCAAATATTTCCACACTACAGAATCGTGTCACCGATGTTCAAGAGAAGTCCTAGCTACAGTTTATTACCTATACATTGTCTAACCCTTTGCTAAAGCCTTGGATCCTATTCATTTCATTCCACTTTATTCCTCATTTCAGGTCAATGATGGGGGAATCATCATTGCCCCCCTTCGATGAGTCACTTCCTGTCGAATTCAACTCATTATCCAGGAAGACGACTTATAGACTCCCTTTCACTACCTTGGAGCTTGCATGCCATAATGGAAATTTCTTCGCATTCGACGACAGGTTTTCATAATTGGCCTCCTATCAGATGATTCCACGAGTGTTCAACTTTAGCTTCTTTTTCAAATTCATGGATTGTACTGTCGTACCTTGAGAACCATTGTCATTATTGGTGGTTTCTCTCGTGCCTGTTAACGGTCCACATCATTGTCCGGTAATCAGGTGGTTTTCTAGCATGTTCGATTTCAACACATTCATTCACATGTTAGAATTCATACTTTGATCGGGTTGGGATGGAACACAAGACCCTGAGTCTTGTCTTCTATGACTTGGGTTGTGTGGATTTACGTATTATTCATGATTGTACACATGTTTCTACTCTACGGGATCACTGTGACAATATCGTGGGAGTTACATTTATGATGATCCTTCTATATCAGATGGTTGCGTCCATACCTTGAATCATAGATTTGTTGATGATCCTTTTCATTTGGATGCCTGTGCCCATACCATGGATCCTTTTACATAGTCCTTATTATCTGGATGGTTGCGTCCATACCGTGGATTCATGTTTTGATATCAGATATGTATATGTATATGCATCCTTGATTTATAGGTCTCCTGACAATGTTTTTTCTCATCCTTGCAAAAGCTCGTAAAGCATCTCAACCATCACTCCCTGTTCTTCATTCATGCTTTAGGGGGCATCTGTTACATAGTATTTTGTCACACCTCTTGCACTTCCCCATGATATACCCCTAAGTTCCCGAAACATGACCATCATGCAGTGTACTCATCCAGATATGCAGCTCAGATCCTCCCTAAAACAGTGATTAGAAAATGCCTTGAGCTTCCCCTGAAGGAATGGCTCTAAAACCCTAATTTTAGAATCATCTTTCCCCTGATACTGAAAATTGTGATGGTCTCTAGTTGCACTATACTAGCCCCATGATTCCATCACACTTTTTGCTTGGTTACCAATGATGATCCCCAAAATGAAATTTTCCCAAATAGGACAAGAAGCTTCGTGATCTAGGGTCTTCTAAAACGACAAGCTAGAGGTTGTTCGGCGTGGATGAGGTTGAGTTCTCTCAACTTGGACTTTTAATATTATCCCTATGAGTTACCTCCTTGAGATGAGGGCCTTATCCTATATTTGGAGAGATCCTAACTCCCTTTCCCTACCTATATATTCATCCTCTCCCATTCCCAAATGGTTGGTCTTTGGCTATTGCACCCTTATGTTGAGATTGTGCCTACATGCTACTCATTTGGCTTAGAGAAGGAGTGCTTGGAGAGATTGAGCTTGGAATTGGACATTCACTCAAGGAGAGCTTATTAACATCAAAGCTTGGTTGTATGCTTCCTCCTTTATTCTATTAATATATACAAATTCTGGTTCATTTTCCATAAATGTGTATGTTAATGCATCATTTATCTTAATGCTCCTTGATTTGTTAAGTAGCTTACTTTCGATTATGCTATTTGTACTTGTATGCTTTGTTGTGTCTTGATCTCTTGTGCAGGAATTTAACACTGTGATCAGTAAGACTAAGCCCATGGCATAAGCAATTCGAGGTCTTCAACAAAGGAGGATATCGCAGCATTAGAACGAGGTAGGCCATCTTCCTCTTCTTCTATTTCGATTGTAACTTAGGAAAGTGTCTAGTAGATTGTCACGTAGGTTGTTAGTCCCACTCATTGGGCTAGCGGGATCATCTCTATCTGCAAAGAGGATTTCCTAGACAACAAAAGGATGCCTGACTAGATTGCACATTTCTGGAGCCCAGCAAGATTGTGCAATTTCTAGAGGGAAGGCTAGTTCCCCTCTAGAATTGCACAATTTTCAGGGGGAGCATCTCATCTAGAAAAATGACTAATTTCGAAATGCCAACATATGGGTGGGAGATAAACAAGTTGATCATCAAATGCTAGGAAGCCACTGAAACTCAGTTGAAGGCTATGTACTTGGACATTGCAAGACATGCTGCTAAGAATGGCTGAAAGGGATGCTCCAAAACGAAGCTAAGGCAAATTTTGGAGGGTGATTGTAGCTGCTACAACACTTAGTGACACACTGGTAGAACTCTAGTTCTCTTAATGCAACCTGTTTCGTGAAAATCAAGCTTAACTCCTCCAGAAGTATTGTTCGATTCTCAGAACATTTTGATTCCCACACTAGCTCAATTGAAAGATGTAGCACCTGCCATGCTCTTGGTCGGTTAGCACACATTCCAATCCAAGTCAACATAATTGTTTCAATTGGGGATGAGGGGTATATTGTTACACATGCAATATGATAGTCAAAGTTTAAGTTTCATCTTTGGTGTTGCTCTGCTACCAGCAAGCCTGGACAGTACCCCGATGGAGTCACACAAGAACATAAGAATCGCTCTACTGCCAACGAGCGTGGTCAGTACCCTAGCAAAGTTACTTGCATCACCTCTCTACACAATAAGATTTTCTCTTCTTTCGCCTTATTTATTTTTCATTTTTTCAAAAAAAATCATATTTTCATTTTTCATTTTTTTTAAATTGTGCATAACACTTATTCATTTTAGAAGCAGAAGAGGGATCCCAACTTATTGAGAGCAAAAGAGGTTGTTCCTTCAAAGAAGTATTTTGTATATACCTCTGACATACTTGTTAAGGTTTTCACCCTTACCTTACTCTACTTGACTGAGCTGACAAGGGTTAACCCAAAAATAGCTGACTAGAGTAGGTGATACTAGCTAGTGTGCAAGCGTTGTGCTTTCGTGAAGGTTCACTTAGAATAGAACGTATTTTCCTGTGGTGTATCATGGACTAAAACAATAAGTTCCTCATACAGAGACAAGACGACAACTAACCAATTATTGAAAATTGCACAAATCCTCATGTACTTTACCCAACTTGTTTCATGAGTCACACATGGTTCATGCGAAACTGACCTACGAACGTAAACAAGAAACAAACAACAAAAGAGCGAAGAGAAGAAGAAAATGTGAAAGTAAAGGGAGTAATAAAACAAGCAAGCGAGCAAACAAACAAACAAGAAAGAAAACAGGCATGCAAGCAAACCAACAAGAAGCAAACACTACTCCTACTCATAAGCTAATAGTGCATGGGTCTGCTCACGTGAAGTGATACTTCTAATGAACCACCAGCGCATTGGTCAACCCATGTTGGTGAAGGTGTGGTTCACGAATAGCACAGTCACTCAAACCAACAAACATGAAGGATATAACAATGAAGACAAACACACTCTGGGTTTAAATGCGTCCATAGAAAAGAAATGAGTGAAAGGCATGATATGCACTCTGTGGACTTGCCATGGTGTTCTACTACACTCTATGTAGATGTTAAGCATACGCATTCTCTTGACTGTGACATGCAAGAAAATATGAGAAAGGTAGACCACTTACGTCGTGCAAGTGTGATTTTTCTATAAGATTCTTCCAATGCAAGAGCGATGGGATCATGCGATTCTGGTGGAGGAATCGAAATTTGGGTGTTTGGTTGATATTCAATGTAAAGAAAAGAGTGATGAGGAGCCTTGCGTGTTTCAACAATTTCTTGATCGGAAGTGAAACCAACCTCAGGACCGTGATGGCCTGACATAACCATCAACTCACGCTAAAGTGCCTCGACATCGTGCGAGGTTTCAACTTCGTCGACAGGTAGATCATCGAAGACTAGTGGCATAGACATATTAACAGTGAGTAAATCAACATTGTGATCGAATGAATAAGTACAAAGATCACGACAGCCACGATCCGAAAATTCGGGATGTTCATCAGCATCCTCATGATTTGATGAATCATGCAGAGGCATAGATGAGAAACAAGGTTGTTTACCCTATGTGTTTTCCGAAATGATAGATGACAAATTGCATAGATTTTCAAAGGAAGATGTGTCATCTCCGCAATGTAATGACAGACTGACATCGGATGTGTCCTATGAATGATCAGAAGTAGAAACATCCAGAACTGAGTTTTCACAGGGGAAATCAACAGTGGCAGAATCACAAGGGATGTCAGGATAGAGTGGGTGAGGCGCAGGTGAAAGGGAGTCATCCTTCACCACTGGTTCTTCTTTAGATTCTCACACACAGTCATCACGAATGATAGCGCAGGTTGGATGCACGACAACGACTCTGTCAACAACTTGATCCTCGTTCACAACAACTGTGGAGTCTGGAACAAAAGAACACAAGACAATACAATCTAGAGGATTAATGGAATGCGGGGACACAAGTTGAGGGAACGAATCCACATGACAACTAGCAGGCTTGCAAGCCAAATATGTACCAATATTAAGAGCAGGTGGGGTGGGAGGATGTGACAGTTCAAAAGATGTGTGTTCATGTTCTCCCACATCACTCTATGGTGGTGGAGTTGTTTGATGAGGTGGAGGTGGACATTCACTTGTGATAGCAACTATGCCTTCCTGCGATTGCAAAGCTCCATCACCGAAGTATACTGAGCGGGTTCAAATGATTTCAAGAATTGTTGATTTTCGAATATGTAAATAAGATACTCAAATATTCCATCGAGAAATTCCTAATCAAATTCATCTTCAGGAAATCAGTATGCAAGATTACAAAATTGTGTGTGAAACTGTTCAACGGATTCATCAGGTGCTTTCTGTAATTTCAAGATTTCTTTATTGAGTGTTTTAACATCAAAATGATTGAAAGCACAGTCTATCTCTGTGACCGGATGAGAAAGAGAATGAATAGATTTTTTGGGCAGTGTAGCACACAAATGCATTGGGTTCCCTCGAAGCGTGTAGGCGAACAACACGCAGGTCATGTAATATTCAAAGATTTCATGTCTTTCACAGGAGCCTAAAACACCAACCATGTGTTTGACCTAGGCTACTTGGCCTCCACTATCATATGTTTTATGTGACAAGTTATCCTAGAGCTCTTTCGATTCAAAGTTGTTTCCATAAGACATACACTCCGAAAGAGAAACTCTGTAGTTATTCATGATAGGTATGCAGAGATTCAAAATGGATGTGAGGACTTAGCTTTTCATTTGGCCCTCCTTCTAGCGCCAAAATGTTGACAGTGTTGGACACGCCAACATGTCAGGGGATCTCCCCGGTACGAAGTCCCAACTAGACCTCAAACTGTTTGGTGTAGGAGTCCCAGTAGTGGGTTGTACGATATCGCCTTAACCATGATTGTGCATAGAGGTAAGTAGGATGTTCTTGTTGGTAGCAGTGTGACCAGCGTAGCAAGTCAAGGAAGGTGCATGAAGGGTTCTACCACGCAGAATGGGGAATGAGTTCGCCCCTTAGAAACATGTGGAAACACGCAGCTTGAAAGGGAACACGCGAGAAAAGATACATCACAAGCTGGAAAGAAAGTTAGCCAATGATCCAAAGTGATGGTTAAACCAACAGAACATCTCGATAAGATTCATACAAACATAGATAGAAAATTCCATACATACATGCATAAACAACAACTACATATATCATTAGAGTAACCAAGATAGATGAAATACAATTACAACATATGCATTAAATGTGTTGGCTCTGTTATATTAAGAGTGGAAGATCTAATCATACAATACAACCATGACCAACTATTAGTTCCAACAACGAAACATTACAGTCACTACTGCCTACTCCTCCAAAGAGATGTACTAGCTTCACACTATGGAGAAGCCAAGGCGTGTTACAATACACTCCAATATTTCTCTAAGTTACACCTATATGAAGCTTGGCTCCAAAAGGCCTCTACAATGAGTTATGAGGTTCTATAAATAGAAAAGGGCGGGGTGACCCTTGACATCCCCCTTTCTGACTCTTCACCTACCTTCATGACTCTTCAACTACTACATGACTGTTACATTCGACTATCGACACTTGGTCTTTCACTTTTACAACATGTTACATTACAATCTGCACATGTACACATGTGAGACAAAATAGGCTTGAGTAATCCATGAAAGACATCACTAAGACTTGGAAAGCTATGGGAAGACCAACTCTTCGACATCCTCACAATGATCAACAGTGGTGAACCGATGCCAAGCTTGGTAGTCTGTGATGGTGTTTGTGTACTCTGTTGTGGCATCCTTCTAGAAGCGAACTCTTGCCTCCGTTGCATCCGAGTACACTGATTTGGCTCTGCTGTCCAACTCATCTGATGACATGCACATCATAGTCTTGAGTGCAGTTGTACCAGCAACATATTGATGCATACTGTCTACATTGATCTCCAAGTTTGTGGTGGTGGCTATGCGCATCAACTCGTCGAAGTACATGTCCATCTCTAGTCGGACTTGGTTCTTTGTCTTCGCCTTGGTGAGTGTGCTAATGGATGGGATCGCATGTGTGCGCACAATGACATTCATGCTCTTGAACACATGTGCATGTGATCGACAACATTGTTCACCTTGTCTACTTAGTGCCAGCTGCTAGGATGGGTCTATAACCTGTATGGGAGCAGTTTCATCAATATATGCATGTTACGACTTTTGTTGTACCTATTTCTGTTGTGCCTCCTTCTTTCCTTTGTGAAGCTCTTATTCTTCCTTGAGTTTCTGCTTCAACTCCTGCAACTCCTTCTCTGTTTCCTCCATCCTCTGTTTCTACCTTTGTGCAATCCTCCTGTCACGTTGTCACCTCTTAGCCTCAATCTCCAAAGCTACTTCCATCACAAGTGGATCTGCTTTGAACTTGCAGCTTTTCTCCACCTTTGCACTATCAACAACCTTCCTCCTGCCTTGCTCATGTGCACGTCTGCTACCTTCTATTGTTGCTGATGATGTTGCTTGTTGTGATGCTACTGCCATTTCATCTTGATATCCTTGTCTATGAACAGCTTGGTGTCTTCACAAATAGTCAAGCTCATATACACTCGATCAACTACATCCCAATTGTGTTCTCAATGGTGTCCTTTGACCCTGCTCTCTGTTAGGCTATTGTACCTATGCTGCTGAGAGGAAGACGAACACCTGTGATACCTAGAGACATAAAAACACTCATGAAAAGAAATCTGTTAGTTGAAAACTAAAAAAAAATCGAGCATTGACATGCAACATACTTGTGTGACTGACTGTGAAGATTGCGCAATTTTCACCAAGAGGCTAGGAGACTGACTACCAAAGTTGCGCAAGGCATAGTCCAAACTGTCAGGAGGCTGACTCACTACTGGAACTGTGCAATTGTGCAGTATAGCCTGGCCTGCTAAGGACTGAAACAATGCAATGCGTAGTTTTAGTCAGCAATGCCTTTGATACCAGCAAACTGCATTGCATAGTTTCTGGGGCCAGCAAGGCACTGCCTCCCAGAATTGCACAATGCAAGCCTAGAGGCCAGTGCTGGGCCAAATTTGTGGAGTTTCTAGATGGAAGGCATAGCCATCACTTCCAGAAATGCGGTTTGCTAGCTGAGCAAGGCAAGGTCTGGTCGAAGGCAACCTAGACCTGGCGACGGGCAACTAAGAACATGATAAGTCTGAATACATGTCGAAATTGAGTGTAAACAAGAGTGAATGATCATGCATGCAAATAATGAGTGCAGGATTCAGAAAATGGGAAAACAAGCATGTGTGTGAAGCGATTCACCACAACGGCGACCGTTAGTGCAGAAATAGTGTCATGCATGTGACAACAGTGATATGCAGTGAAAACTAAAACAGTGCTTCTACAAACTAACATGCATCAAAATGAAAGAAAGCATTCATTGAAACCAAGCAGACAACAATTACACATAGCGAAATACAAAAAGCGATAGAAATGCATCAAAAGACATGAAAAGCATACTTACCCGAAAAAAGTTGAGTTGAATGTGCCAAAGACTCCTAGATGTGATGTGGGATGTCAGAGCTCCAAGATCGATGTGAGGAATGATCTCTACAATGTCAAGTACATAAGTTTTGATAATATTGAGGCTTATGACGTGCATGCCACAAATCTAGGAAAAACGACACTTGGAGGGAGGTTTCTAAAATGGATTTTGCATGTAACCTCCAGTTGCTAAAAATGGATCCCTAAAACCTAGGGATGCTTTTTCTTTTTTGCTTTCCTGGGAAAAGTAACCCATGCATGCAAATCAGGATTGCTAAGTCCTAGAGGGAACTGGTCAATCTTACAACACATGCAGCAATCTGCAAGCCTGTGGATGACATTTGCACAGTTTCTGGGTTGTGCAAGACTGGTTGTCCCTCATGCATTGCACAATTTCTGGACCGAAGCCTTGGCTGCACAATTTTCAGGGGGAGCATCTCAACCAGAAAAATGACTATGTGTGGAATGCCATCCTATGGGTGGGAGACAAACAAGTTGATCAACACAAGCTGGGAAACCACTGAAACTCAATTGAAGCCTATGTACTTGGATAGTGCAAGACATGCTACTAGGAATAGCTGTTAGGGAGGCTCCAAAACGAAGCTAAGACAAAATTTTGGAGGGTGGTTGTAGCTGCTACAACAACACCCTAGAAATTAAAAGTGTTGATATTGCATCAACACTTCTTTTTCGAGTTAAAATTCCAAAAGAAAATTAGAAACAACATTAAAAACAAAATTTTATCTGCAATAACCATGAAAAATCACTTTGAAACAAAAAGTGTTGATGCAACTTGATGCTACATCAACACTATTTATTTTTGTTTAACAATGGCATTAAAAATATTTTTTTTGTGCAATTAACATGAAAAAACACCCTGAAATCAAAAAGTGTTGATGTTGCATCAACGTTTTTTTTGCTAAAATTTCAACATTTTTTAGCAATGACATTATAAGTCAAATATCATGACTCTCAAAACCATTAAAACTCCAATAGTTTGTGACAATAGCATTAAAGATAAAATATCAGGACTCCAAAAAAGCTAAAATTCCAATAATTTTCAGCCATGGCCTTAAAGATGATGACTTTGAAAAACCTTAAAATATTGACATTTTTCAACCATGGTGTTAAAGATAATATATCATGACTATGAAACAACATTAAAATTCCAACATTTTTAATGGAATTAAAAACAAATATCATGACTATAAAAACCTTAGATTTTCAACATATTTAGAAATCAAATACCATGTCTATAAAAAAACCTTAAAAATGAAAACCTAAATCAAGAGTCATTATATTGAATGCTAAAAATATAGTTCTCTCATAATATTAGTGTAAGGCTCCCCAATCGGGGTGTGAGTTGGACTCAATGGGCAAGCCCTAGCCCACAGTTTAATGCATATCTCCAAAATATATACGGTCACCCTCTACATACATGCATCACTTGGAGAGGTAGTGGTGCACATGCGAAGTTTTATTACCAACCCTGAAGGTGGCAGAGCCATTACAACAAGTGTTAAGGTGAGTTCTCCTGCTTTTGCGCTAGTTAATTTGGTTTACAACCACTGGTCTCAGAAGCGGCCACTTGTATTTCCTCGCTCTTAATTTTTCTCCCTCTGCATATATGGATTTGTGTATCTTCCCTTCAGTCACTGAGATGCATGATACTGAGGTTTGGTGAGATTGGAATCACAAGTTCCTGTAGCATGGCATAATATGTTTTTTGCTATGTATTGAGTCATTAGTCTTTTATGTCCCGATCTCTTTGGTCTATGAGATTTGGTTGTCCCGTTTGGGTTCATGTAGGGTTTGGTCGGAGGGATACTTTGTGTGTTGAGGTACTCCTTGCTTGGATAATTGTGGAATTGTGAGGGTTTTGGTTTATGGCAAATTATGTTTGTTTCTTGGGTATTTTGAATTTGTATAGGTTCTAAAAAGAGCCAAGGTTGTCTATAATCATTACCCCAGCCTTAGTCGGTATAGTGTGGTAGCTTGGGGAGCTCTATTGGAAATGTTTACTATAAATCCAACCCTAGTGGATAGGGTATGTTGTATCTGGCTTCGTCATTTAGTTGTGGGTGGGTCCAAGTTAAGGGGCAACTCTTGGCTCAAGTCTTGTTAATATAGGCCCAATTATGGGAAATTCGGTTCGATTTTTGTAATCCGGGCATACTGCATTTGGTTTCGACGCAAGGGTGTATGTGGGTTAACAGCAAGGTGCAACTTTTGGCTTAAATGTTATTTATTTCTTCAGTGCATGATTTTGTTGGTTGAATTGATAAAACATGAGACTCGCCTAGACAATTATGAGATTTTGGCTGTGGATGGTGTTGTTAGTCATTTTAGGCCCATCAATGGGCACTGGTGGAACAATGGTAGAAGCGAGCCTGTAACGTTGTGATGATTTCCAGTTGACAACACACTTCAGAACGGCTTCCTTACTTGTTTTTTTTTTCGTTTGTAATTTACTTTATAGGTCTGCAGAGATGGAGCAACCCTTGGCAGCATTGTGATTCTAAGATTTGACTATGTTTGGGTCAACCTCTAGATCTTGACACATGACAACATTTGCTTGGTAGGAGCAAAAATATGGTTTGGGCCTCTGGTAAAGGAAGGAATGGTCATGGAGTTTGTGGTCATGGGAAACAAAGGAAAGCCTCCCCTTCTCAGATCAGTCAACCCAATTCATCTTGGTGGACTATGTGTGGGTGCAAATCGACCTCCCATATTATTTCGAAAGTCACTCAGGCTTATCAGTCAATTAGTTCAAATACAATCAAGCAGCTTATCGTAGATTGGGAAGAAGAGATATAGAAAACTGAGGGATTTGAAATTGTTTTAGAAGATTGGAAAACTTCGATTCCTGACCCTGGCCACACTTGTGGAAGATCCTCTCAATATAAACAAACATTACATTTGTTTTGGATAATGAAGAGCATACTGGCTAAAGCCTTGGAGCAGTTTCCATCTGATATGCATTTTTCCATCCATGGACACTTGGATTATAAAAAAGAGTTTCAAAAGATTTAGTTTCAATTGCAGCAGTAGAATGGTCGGCTCATCCACATAGAGCAGCACATCCCCTGTATTTCCCACATGAAGCTACCAGGTTCCACAATGAAGGACTCTGCTCCGTTGGATTCAGTTGATGATGAGTAGTGGCAATGCATCTCTAGTTATAGTTTTGTATGAAGTAGTTTCAAATTTTTAGGCATATTTTGCAGTTACGTGGCTAGCAGACCTGGCTTCCATCAGGGCGGGTTGAGGCCACCTAACCTTCAAACATATGGATGTAACCTGCTTTATGTTCGAAAATTAATGGAAATGTACCACCAAGCTTACAACAACAACAACAACAAAAACTTAGTCTAAGGAACCTTAGCACATTGCAATGAAAACTTAAAACTCAATGATCAAATTGACACATAGTGGAGGCATACTTGACCCATTGCAACAAAACATAAAAATCAACTATCAAATTAACACATAGTAGAGATAAAATTGATTCGTTGTAACTAAAAATGAAAAATCAATTATCAAATTGCAATATATTGGGGTCGATTAGCATTGACATAACCCTACAAAAAACAACAACAACAACATAAACAAAAAATTAAAAAGCTTTAAAATAATAATAATAAGCTAAAAAATAAATAAAATATTGAAAATATTATATTATATATATATATATTATATATATATATATAATAATATATATAAATTATATAATATATAAAAACAATAAAAAACAAAAAAAAAACAAAATAAACAAAAATAAAAAAATTCAAAACAATTAAAAAAAAAAAAAAAAAAAAAAAAAAAAAAAAAAAAATTATATATATCAAATTTAAATAATAATAATTAAAAAAAAGTGCAGTCTCTACCTGCCCGCGTGCGGCCACTCCTGCCACCACTGGTGAGAGCCGTCGGGCAAAGACCACCTGTTCAAATTTTGTAATGTTAGTTTAATTCTATTATTCGTTTTCTCATAATATAATATATTTATTTTATACTATTTATTTTTATTATTAGTTAATTTTTTTAATTTCATATTTAAAAATATATATCTTTTTTTAAATTTTTAAATACTTTTTAATAATTTTGTATAATACATATATATATTTCCTTTCCATTTCTAATGGGGGTCAAAATGCTTTGGCTCTTAATTAATTTGCAATTTTTTATAAACTATTTACAAATTTTATTAAAGTTTGTAAAGTTAAATATTAAATTTATTTTTTTAGGAATTGAAAATTAATATTTGAATTTTTAATTTTTTATTGGTAGATGTCTAATTTTATGTGGTTTACAATCAAATTGGCAGAATTAAAAAATTTTTAAAAATAAAAAATTCTAATTGCCAAGTGTCTTCATAAATTGGAAATATTTGAGACTTTCACTCTGTTTTCTCAATAAAACCCTGAGGACTACGAAATACATTTATTTATGTAAAAAGATACATACTTAATATTTTGTTTCCATTCATTATCATACTTATTTTAAAAATCAATATTTATTAACCTATAATCATTCATTTTTTTCTATTAATTGTTGTATTGTTTCTAATAACAATGTGCTTTCACATTTTTCCATTAATAGATTTAGTAATTATAATATATTTTTAATAGTCTAATTATTTAATTGTTGTTCATCCTTTTTCATAAAACGATCTTGTTAGGTCCCTATAATACTAGTGTAGCCCCATATTGTTATCGTTGTGCCCAATAGAAATCCATTATTATTATTGTTGAGCCCTTACATTATTATTGTTATGTAGGCCTTGATTATATTGTGACCCTCTAGAATCCTATATATACCAAGGAGTTTTTGTCATTTGTATCATTCAAAAATTGTTCATTTATGTGATGTAAAAGGAGGTTGCCTCGTCGAAGAGGCTTCTTTTCAAGTTTTTGAACTATCTTTTCTTTTGTTTTGAGATCTGGTTACAATATAACATTGGGTATCAAAGCTTTGGATTCTAGGATTTTGTTGCTTCAAACTGATCATCTTGGAATTTTCTCTATAATTGTTTTTCTACGTGGCTTCAAAAGCTGAAATTTTGACCATGTGGAGCTAAAATCTTGGTGAATTTCATATAAAAATTTCAAATCTTGGTTCGCTATATTTTCTTAGATATAGTCTAAGAATTTAAGGTTTTTGCATGCTCCGAAATTCAATCTCAAATAGTTTCTGGTGTATTAATTTCAAGGTTGAAAGCTGAAACAGTGACATGTGGCATACCATACAAGTTCAATCTACTAAACTAGTCCATAATAAAGCAAACAAATTTCTCTCTCACAAAAAGTAACAGAAGCTAAGATGGATGGTTTGAAGAATGGAATCGAATCTATGATGAATGCTTTGAATAATGGCTTGGAATTTAAGATCGATGGTATAGAAGCAAAATTGAAAGGCAACATGGAAGATTTGAAGAAAGACATGAAAGGTTTGAAGGAAGGTTTGACAAAGTTGCTACAAGAAAGGTTTCCTAATGGCAAAAAGGTAGTAGAGGAAACTCCTGATGAGAACAAAAGAAATGTCACTCATTATTTCATAAACTCTAACGTTGGATTGAAGACCCACCATATTCCAAAGATCGATATGAGGAAGTTTGATGATAAGGATCCCTTAACATGGATACTACATATGGAGCAATTTTTTGATCTCCATAATGTGCAAAAGACATAAAAGGTACGCATTGCAACTTTATATTTAAAAACCAAATCAATTTGTATGGTATTAATGGCTTTTCTCTCATAAAAAAATTGTCACTTTATCAATTTTTACGGAGGAAGTGATAGCACATTATGAGGATACAAAAAGCAACACCTTCTTTAGCCAATTGATAAATCTCAAACAAAAGGGTTCAATGGCAAAGCACATTGAGGACTTCCAAAAATTGAATATAAGGGCAAATGATATTCCAGAGGAGCATAGGTGATCCAGGTGGATATTGGTGGCCACCCACCTATTCCACTTAGACCTCCACCATCATTTCTTTCAGTTTTTTAGTTTCCTTATTTGTAGCACAATTTACTATTTTTGGCAGTTTTTTGGGTCCTAAACTTCCAAAGCCGTTTTGAGGCCTTAAACGATGTTTTTTGGGACAAATGGGAGCAACGTGGGTCAACATGATTCCATGGACCCATGTTTCTCACTCAAAAGTTGTAGTCCTCAGATAGATCTTTTTAACGAGGTATTGTTCGCATCAAACGGAGATCGTATGCCAAAGTTACGACCCCGGGAAGTTGATGTACCAATTTACCCAAAACGGGGCCCATAGTTTGGCGCTTCATCTCCTAGGGTTAGGTTTTTGGATGTTTAGGGTTTTCCATTGTTTTTCAACAATAAATAGGCTTTCGAGCCTCATTGTAATATAGTTCAGAGGCATGTAACCACCACATCTCTTCTCAGAGATAAGCTATCATCGCCCGAGCTAGTTTATTTCAATTTATGTTTGTAAGAATATTTTAGTATTTTACATCAACGAAATGAAGTATTATTTTTGTTGCATCTCTGTATTTATGGTCATATCTATAATTTGTTTTGTTCCTATTTAAATCTGGATCAATAGGATTGATGTCTTCATAGGGACATGAGGTTGGCCCTTGGGAACCTGATTCCTTGGAGAATGCATTTAGGTTGGAAAGAAAAATTGAAAGCAAAATTATGGCAACAAGGAAGCCTACCACTCACAACTATAAAGATGGAAGTGTTGTTTCTTCTAGCCTTCCAAAACCTACACGGTTGACACCACAATAAATGGAAGAAAAAAGAGAAAAAGGTCTTTGTTACAGTTGTGATAGCAAATACACTAAAGGTCATAAGTGTTCTGAGAAAAAATTAATTTACATAGATTAGGAAGTGGAGGAAGAAAAGGAAAAAGAAACATCAAAAGAAGAGGATATACACCAGGAACCAACCCGAGAGAAAGAAGAAATGAATCTGACCATATAATGTAATGCATTGACAATAGTTACCACTCCTCAAACTCTTAGGGTATAAGGACATATCAAGAAGAAAAAGGTAATAATGTTGATTGATTCAGGTAGTACCCATAATTTTGTTCATTGTAAGATAGCCAATGAATTGAATTTCTTCCTATATCCAGCACCAGAGTGTCAAGTGTGGTTGCAAATAGAGGAACTAGAAATTACTATGGAAAGTGTCATAATATCAACATATCCATTGGAGAATATGTATTTAATAGTCCAATGCTTTCCATTTCAATGGGTGGTGTTGATGTTGTACTAGGAGTCCAATGGTTACAATCTTTGGGTACGATAGCTTTTAATTTTCAAGAACTTTTCTTGAATTTTTTTTGGGAAGGAAAGGAAGTTGAATTAAAGGGTATCATAGGGAAACCACGAAAGATAATAAGCTCTAATGGCATGACAAATCTTCTAAAGAAAGAACAACAGAGCGTAATTGAACAATTATGTTCACTTGTGATTCAAACATCGAAACCATCTATTTTGTCGAGATCTCTAAAAATTCTTGGACAATCATTCTAATGTTCAAGCAGTGGATGATCACATCGAGCATCAAAAACATGTTCTCCAGCTCTTAAAGGATAACCTCACTTTGGCACAGAATAGAATCAAACAATAGGAATATCAACATCACAACAAAAGAATTTTTGATGTAGGTGACTAGGTATTTTTATAGCTACAACCATACAAACAAATGTCCCTTAAGCAATCTAAGAAGCATAATAAAGTATCACCAAAGTATTGTGGTCCTTACAAGGTGTTCCAAAATATTGGTACTATGGCATACAAATTGGAGCTTCCTACATTGATCCACGTGGATGTTGGTGGCCACCCACCTATCCCATTTGGACCCCCGCAACTGTCTCTTTCATTTTTTCAGTTTCCTTAATTGTAGCACAACTTACTATTTTTTGCAGTTTTTCGGGTCCTGAACTTCCGGAGCCGTTTTGAGGCCCTAAACGACGTTTTTTGGGGAATCTGGGGGCAACATGGGTCCATGATTGCCCGTTCCAACAATGATAGTGCTTGAATAGATCTTTCTAACGAGCTATCATACGCGTCAAACGGAGATTGTATGCCAAAGTTACGACCCCGAGAAATTGATGTACCAATTTACCCAAAACGAGGCCCACAATTTGGCGTTTCATCTTCTAGGGGAAGGTTTTGGAATGTGAAGGGTTTTCCATTGTTTCTCCACAATAAATAGGCCTTCGAGCCTCATTGTAACACAGTTCGGAACAGTTCAAAGGCATGTAGTCGCACATCTCTTCTCAGAGATAAGCTACCATCGCCCTAGCTAGTTTATTTCCAATTCTGGTTGTAAGCATATTTCAGTATTTTCCATTAATGAAGTGAAGTATTATTTCCGCTGCATCCCTTTGTTTATGGTTATCGCATCTCTGTATTTATGGTTATCTCTGTAATCTATTGCGTTCCTGTTTAAATCCGGATCAGTGGTATCAGAGCGGTCTGCTTTTTCTCGGTTTTTCTTTGCATGTCCCCAACAAGGTCAGGATATAAGGAGTTAGGGATTGAACTGGTCGAACCTTTGCAAGACCAGCCTCGCAAATCCCAAAGGCCTCCCATGGTGGATGAGAAGAAAGACGAGGGGGCAGGAGATCCTATCAAAATCTTGCTCGAAGAAGCACTCGAGCGGCAAAGGAACACAATGATGGATAGGTTTGCGCAGATCCTTCAGCGGCTACCTAGAGGTGACGCATCGGCTTCCAACAACGACTCTGGAAACACCACGCCCTTTAAGGTACAAGTTAATTTCGAAATCCCCATCTTTGAGGGTAAAATAGACGCAGATGCCGTAGATAAATGGCTAAATCTGCTAGATGGGTATTTCTTTGTTCATGAATTTTCAAGTCGGGAAAAGATTGTTTTCGCTCTTCTCAAAGCAGCCACCCACGTCAAGGACTGGTGGGAAACCTACTGCGAGCAGAAGGATGAAAGTACAGGCTCGTTATTTTCAGCCACACCCACTTGGAATGACTTCCGGGATGCCATCAAGGAGCAGTACTACCCTGTCAAAAGCTATGAGGACAAATACATCAAATGGACCACACTGCGGCAGGGACGAGATCAAGATGTGCCAGAGTTCACAAACATTTTTCATACCCTTCGCACACAGCTAGGTATCAAAGATTTTGAGCTGCATCTGGTACTCAAATACCGTGGCTGCCTACACAGATACATCCAGGAAGAGATGGAGTTCTTGAACATCTCCTCACTCGGCACAGCATACCGATACGCTGTCAAAATCGAGCAAAAGTTCAAACAGAAGAAGCGAGACTTTGGATCTGCAAATCAGAAGACCAAAGGACAAAGCCAAGGCGGGGTGACCCAAGAAAACCCGTCGAAGCCGCAAGAAAAGAACAACACCACGAAACCGAAGAAGGACACAGGAAAGTGGTGTGAGTTCCACAAGAGTCCCACTCATAACACAAGTGAGTGTCGGACCAAGCAGTCATTGGTGACCGAGTTGAAGGCTTCCGAATCAGATACATGTTCCGACCCTGAGCCAGAACCCGACAAGGGGAATGGCAAAGGGAAG
>APFE030221756.1:22394-43721 GCA_000404065.3 Pinus taeda
ATTTATATTGCACTAATATGGTTGGTCTTGTAAATGAGATATCCTCCCCGAACTATAATAAGGTACATTTATTTGTTTATGATTTGGTTTAGCTGACATAATATACCTTGCAGGAAGAAGATATCAAATATGACTAGAAAGATCGTAGATTATAGAGATTCTCCCTACAAATCAAATGAGTAGCGTGGTGTTGGGAACTCTTCTAACCTAGCAGGCACATTGAGGAGGTTCAAGGAAAAAATAAGGAGTTGTAAAGTAGATAATGACATAATCATGCAGGCACATGAGAAAGAAGTAGAAGTCAATGTAGTAATTATTCAGAGTCTGTCAGAATTCGAGTGGCAAGGTCTACTTCAGATCAACTATGGACTGGAGGATAAGACTAATGGGGCATATGGTAAGAGATCTCATAGTGGGCACAGGTCATACAAAGATGACATGATCAAGGATGACAGGTTCTTGGATACACCAAACACGAGAGGTGATGGGCACAGGTACTATTATAGTTCTAGTTCTAACAGGTATCATGGTCATCATCGTTATCATCCTTACAAGAGGAGTGATAGGGGATATTTTCCGGATGAGTTCAAGAAAGAAAAGCCACCTACCTTTGACAGGGAAATGAAGAAATAATAGGATGCAGAAGCATGGTTGCTTGGAATGAATAACTTCTCCAGGATACATGATTACTCAGAGAAAATGAAGGCCATAATAACTACATTCATTCTTAAAGGTAAAGAAGTTATCTAGTGGGAAGATGTAAAGAACGTCAAGAGACTATTCAGGAAGAAGTACCTATCGGAGAGGTACTATGATGATAAGGAAAAGTAGTTTTATGAGCTAAATATGGGATCAATGACTGATGAGGAGTACACTAGTAGATTTCTGGAGTTATTGAGGTATGTGCCTTACCTCAAGGAGGAGAAGGTCGAGATTCAAAGATTCATCAGTGGGTTTTTGATAACATTTAAGGATATGAGTGAGTTTGATGAGCATAGATATTGGAGGAGGCCATATGGAAGCTAAATCATTATTATCAGCAATCAAAGTGTAGATTTGAGACTAATTCGAAATGGAAGGGTAATAATAAGAATAAATGGAAATGGGACAAGAAATAGGAAAGACCTTAGGAAACAAGTAATAAAGAGAATGCAACACTGCACAAGAAGTTCAATGCATCTGATAGAGGACAAGAATTTTGGTATGAGTAGAACAAGGGTGATGATAGGAAGCCCATATGATGTTGGACTTGTGGCTAATATCATCATCAAAGAGATTGTCCAAAACATCAGGGTGGTAGACCGCATATTTACAGTGCCCAGGAGGCACAAAATATTGGGGATGTTGGACAGAGTGTTCCTTAGATCTATGCTGCATTGGATAATAGTTAGGAAGATCACCTGGCATATATCATCGAGATGGATGGTAAGTTTTGTGATCAAGATGTTTCTATTTTGATTGACCCTGGATATAGTTATAGTTATGTTAATCCTAACCTGGTCGATAAGTGTGGTTTGAATAGAGAAGTAAATGAAAAGTCTCGGTTAGTGTAGTTGGCTATAGGTACTATTGTAGCTTCCATTGTTATTTTCGTCTTATTTTTAGTTTTATCATAAAAAGAAATAAAAATCAAACAATTGTTTGAAGGCCATGCAGGTTTAAGAGGTGTGATCAAGCGACATCTTGATGAGTATGATGAGGTGTGTTGCAGGGAAACAATAAGCCCGAAGGTTACTTAAGGCTCAACCCCCCCAGTTGACCGCGATGCGAGCATGGTTGACCACAACGTGTGGCCTAGAACCATTGCGGGGGTTCGACCTCAATGCAATTCCCTTATATTCTTTACCCCCGCAAAGTCTAAAAGAAATGAAGTATTTTGTTTGATTGACGGGATGGCTTTGATTAAAAACCAGTGAGAAGATCTGGGCTGTCTGATAAATAGGCCACAGATCCAATGGAAATCGAGCGGTAACTTATTGGACACGACGGTATATCAAACATAGTTTAAACTTGTTGAAGTCCAAGCCGATCTCAGCCGTCCATCCAAAAAGACGGGATCCAATGGATATCGGGCGAAGAAATGATCAGGTTTTAGCACTAAATTCGGACCCAATAGATTATTAATTGGTGGTATATATTTCTCATCGAGTCTGTATGGGAGTCAATGGAGCATTGAACAGGCAGACTCGATAAGATTTATTTCAAATGGGTTTAAAATCTTGTGAGTTCTGGAGGGTCAGACCGTTGATTGAACGAATGATCGGATGGTTCACGCATAGCTAAGGTGGACCCAACGAGTTTATGAATCAAAATGTTAAATTTTTTCAATTCTGTGGTAAACTAATGTTTCACATAAAATAGCCGATTCCATTATTTAAGTGAGATAATCAAAATTAACAGTGGATGACTAAAATTCCAAAGAAAGGTGATTGGTCAAGTTTTCTTGTGTTTTTGCCAATCAAAACGCACCCAATACATATGTGAGCCCAGGTCCATGCATGGGGTTTGAGTCAAATACAGTTTATTATTATTAAAATAATTTAATCATTATTAAAGCATCTACAGAGGAACTCAGCAGCCAAACAAAAGAGCTGAAAAAGCCAATAGTCATCATCATTTTCTAACTTCCATTACTTCCAGTTATTCTATGTTTTTTAGAATGAGGTGTCTTTTACCCTCTGTGTAACGTTCTGTAATAATTTTTACTCTAGACAGTTAGGAAAATAGTTAAGTAGTTTGACAATTTTGGTGATTACCCACTGCCTTATAATGTATAAAAAGAGGTAAATTTAGAGAGAAAGGGTTGGAGTTTTGGGAGAACTTGGAGACTAAGCTACTGAATTCCTGATACAACTGTTGATTAATGAAGAGTCAGAAGCTTTCCATACATTGTTAGGTATGATTTTGTGTCTTCTCTGTTATGTGTCATCTTCTGTTTTCTTCCTTTGAGTATAGTAATTGAAGCTGCATATCTTTATTTGCCTATGCAAATAAAGTTAAAATTCCTTAAAGAGTGCTTCTATACTTAAAGTTCCCATCTTTGCAATTCTTCTAAGTTATAGATAGTAGTTTTTGTATAAAACAACATATTATCTATAACTTCTACCAGTGTCACAGATAGTAGATCTTGTGTTAAACAACATATTGTCTATGACTTATTCAATCTTTCTTCATTCATCATTTGTATTCAACAATAAAATGGCATTCTAATGTTTTCTTGTCACCTAAGTATTGAGGATCAAGAACTAGATTTCCCAGGTCCTTCATTTGAGAACACAATATATAATCAAGTGACAAACAAGTGACAATCATTATAATCACTAATGTCTTAAGCACAATTTCTATACAACCAAGAAATTGGTTTCTTAAGGTACAACATTAATTGGTGCCATTGTCGAGGAGAGAAGACAAGAGCACTTTTCCTTGGGTTTTCAATATTTCCTCTGGTTATTCAGTGAGGAGGAAATATTTGGCTGTTTTGAGAAAAAACAATCACTCTGGCTCCAAGGAGACCCCATACAAGGTAAGATACCTCACAGTAGAAAGTGAAAGCCTTTCATATCCTGAAAGGTTAGCTTCCAAGAGGATTAGAAGGCCTAAAACTCCACTTACACCAAGTCCTACACTATCTGCACCAGGAAGCAGTTCATCACATCTTGCACATTCATCTTTTATTGAACAAGAGTCACCTTTTACATATAATTCATTTCAAGCCCAACTGTCAAGACCAGTCTTTAGAGTCTGTTTCTTTTTCAGTATATGCTATAGTTATTCAACCTGAGCCTATAACTGCATTACCACCTTTGCACACTCCATTTACTCCTTAGTCAGTTTCCACATTTGCTGGTAATCGAAGTTCAATAAATTTGGGACATGGTAGTTCCTGCATTCTTAACAAATAGGTATGCACCTCTTCAACTGTTGCAACTGTTGAATCAGATGCCACAAGAATACCTGAAGGTTCTTCCTCATTTTACAGGGGAAGATGAAAAAACAACAGAGAATCATGTATTAGTACTTTGTAATTTTGCAGAAAACCTAAATGTTGAACATTTAGATGTTGTTCTAAGACTTTTTGTTCAATCCTTGGATGGCGAAGCAAGGAAATGGTTTGAAGGGTTTCCTAATAACTCTATTCCTTCTTGGGAAGAGATGGAATGTTTATTTACCCAGAGATGGGGAGAAAAAAGAGACCATGGGTATTCATTAACAAAGTTTAATGCTATAAAGAAGAAATCTGGTGAAACTGTATTCGAATTTTTCAGAAGATTTAACAAATTGTACAATAGTCTTCTAGTGGCGATTAAGCCCCTTCCTAATGGTGCAAACATAACTTTTGCTGGGGCTTTTGAGTCAAACTTTGGATTCACATTAAGCGAAAGAAGATCTCCAACCCTTGATCAATCCAAACAGATGCATTAGAGATAGAAGCAAATCTGGTGGCTACAGGCAAAGCACCAGAGACACAGCTTATCCAAGACAAGGGAAAGGCAAAGACAAAATCCTCTCAAAGTCAAACATTAGAGGATATGAGTAATGTATTTAAAACTTTGTCAGGTAAGTTGAATAAGTTAGAGTTGGAAAATAAGAATTCTCAGAGACAAACACAATATAATAAGAACTTTAATCCCCAATATAGAAGACAACCTTTGCAAATCTTGCAAAAGGAGAGAAAGGATCAATATTAGATTCAAGCACCATTGCATATAGAGGAAAACCCTGGTGAAGTACCAGAGCACCCTAGGGACCATGAAGATCAAATTTCTATGCTATATGTAGTAGATGAAGATGAACTTGGTATTGAAGGAGAAGAGTATGAATATGCTGAAATAGATGCCATTTATGATGAAAATAAAATTGATGAATATTGGAAGAAATTCTCCGATTTTATGCAGCCATAAATGCATAAGAAATATGACTTGAGATCAAGGAAAAGATCAAGAAGTCAAGAAAATGAAAGTGAGCAACAAGTTCTAGCCTCCTCACCAAAGGCGACTCCACAAGAATCTCAACCTGCAAAACAAGTAAATAAAGGAATGCAACAACAGAATGCAAATGGCAAGACACAAATACTTCAAGGTGAGTCGTCTCAAGACCAGAGTGGAAAAATTCCTTTGGATAAGCTTGTTTCAATTCCCCAAGTAATTTTAGTCATGAAGAAAGGAGAAGATGAAAATGAAAATAATGCTAAATAGGGTCATTTGTTTAGTCTTACTAAAGAGTTAGAGAAGATAAGAATTCAAGTTCCCCTTACAGAGTTAGCAAAAACACCAGCTTATCAGAGAGAGATTGCTGAGTTTATTAATTTAAAAGAAAATGTGAATATAAATAACACTATAACTATGCAGGAAGATAAACCAATAGTGGTTTTTGGTCCACATGTAGAGGAAGTAGATTCTTCAACACCTCCTTTTTATATTTCCTTATTGATCCATGATTTCCTCCTGCATAATTTTATGTTTGGTTCAGGAGCTTCACACAATCTTATGCCATTGTTAGTAATGAAGCAACTAAATGTACAAGTTACCAAACCCTATAGAGACTTGTAATCTTTTGATTCTAACAAAGTCAAGTATTTGGGGGTCATTAAGGATCTGGTAGTGTCACTAGCTCAGATTCCAGCTAGAAGCTTGGTCATGGATGTACTAGTAGAAAATATTCTTGCTAGATTTGGAATGCCACTATCTAGGTCATGGGGGGCTAAATTGGGTGGTGTCCTGAAACTAGATTTTACATATGCCGTTATACCGACTTTTGGTGGGGATAAGAGGAGATTGTACAAATAAACTAGATTTTTAAAAACAATTACAAAAAATGGAGCAAGTAATTCACCTTTATATAGCCAGGAGAAATATGACTTTGCTTGCTTCATGTTGCATGATGGTGTAGAGTTGGCTGAAGATAACCAGAGGCAACTTACTTCAACCTGTGTAAATACAGAGTTGCAAACTGAAGGAATGTGGAAATGCTTCTTTGATGGAGCCTATTCCAAGGAAGGAACAGGTGCAGGTTTTCTTCTGATTGCACCTGGAGGTATTATGTTCCCTTTTTCCTTTGAATTAGAGTTCGAAGCAACAAACAATGTGGTAGAATATAAGTCGTTGATTATTGCTCTGCAAACAGCTAAACAGATGGGAATTAAGTCAATTTCTGCTTTTAGAGATTCAGAGCTAATTATCAAACAAATAAAAAATCACTGTTAGACAAAACACCCTAGGCTTAGGGCATACAGAAATGAAGTCTGGATTTGGTTGAGATTTTTTTCGAAGATTTTAATATTCAGTTCATTCCAAGGGATGGGAACAGATTAGTAGATTCATTGGCTATGGCTGCTAGTACTTTCAGGCCTCCTATTAATCCAAAACTAATATATGAAGTAGAAATGAGGCATAGACCTTCTGTTCCTGATAATGTTAAACATTGGTAAGTTTTTGAAGATGATCAATAGATTAAAGAATTTTTTACTATGGTTGAGGCGTTTCAGGGCACAGAAATTGATTAGGATGAAGATGAAACAACAGAAGTTGCAGAAGTTAGTGGTTTAAAAGATTCAATAGCTAATCAAAAAGTTTTTCAATTGAAAGATAATATTTTGCCAAAGGGGCTTGCCACTCTTGAAAGTCTTTTTAACCCAAATGATGTGGTTGTTGACTCAGGGAAAATTTCACAGGATGAACAAATTCAGGATCATAATATTGGAACTCAGAAGAAACCTAGGCTAATCAAATTATTCAGTGGAGTTTCACCTAATTATTAGGAGAGATATATTAAAATTTTCAAGGACTATGTTGATGTCTTTGCATGGTCCTATGACGATATCAAAACATACGATGTAAATATTATTCAGCACAAGATCCCCTTGAAGGAGGGAATTAAGCCCTTTAAACAAAAGCTTAGACAGATAAATCCTCTGCTTCTACCATCAATTGGAAAAGAGGTAAAAAAATTGCTTGATGCCAAAATAATAGTTCCACTCAGGTACTTTGATTGGGTGGATAATTTAGTGCTTGTAAGAAAGAAAAATGGAGAGATAAGGTTATGTGTGGACTTCATAAATCTCAATAGGGATTCCTTGAAAGATAATTATCCGTTGTCTAAGATGGATCATGTGCTACAAAAGGTAACAAGATCTTTTAGAATGTCAATTCTTGATGGATTCTCTGGGTATAACCAGGTGGCTGTGGATAGAGAAGATCAGAAGAAGACAACATTCACAACTCCCTAGGGGACCTTCATGTATGCCAGAATTCCTTTTTGGTTGATGAACGTAGGTGCTACTTTTCATAGGGCTATGGACATTGCTTTTGTGGGAGATAAGTTTGTAGTAATATATTTGGATGATATTACTATTTTCTCAAAGTCTGATGAAGAACATCTGGACCATCTGAAAAATGCTTTTGAAAAATGTAGAAGATTTGGGCTTTCTTTAAATCCCAAGAAATCCTTTTTTGCTTTGGAAAAGGGAAAACTATTGGGGCACATTGTTTCCAGAGATGGAGTGAAGATAGATCCAGCAAGAGTACAAGCTGTGCAAAGAATACCACTGCCTAGGAGTAAAAAGGATATTCAAAAGTTTTTGAGAAAGATAAACTTCTTAAGGATATTTGTGTCCAATTATGTAGAAATTGTAAAAAAAATTATTAATATGCTGAAGAAGGAGAATGAAGTGCATTGGACCAAGGAAGCTAGACAATCATTTTCCAGTATTAAAGAGGCATTACAGGAAGCTCCAGTCCTAATCAGCCCTGATTATTAAAAGCCTTTCCAACTTTTTCCATTTGCATCATCGAGTTCAATATCTGTTGTCTTGCTGCAGAAGAATGATGGAGAGAAGGAACATCCTGTTGCATTCCTTAGCAAGATTCTTCAGGACGTTGAGCTAAAGTATAATATTCTTGAAAAGCAGGTGTATGATTTGGTAAAAGCCCTGAAAGCCTTTAGAACTTATATCCTGCAGTTGCAGATCATTTCCTATGTGCCAAATGCTACAGTAAAAGATGTACTAGTACAGGGAGATGTAGAAGGCAAAAGAGGAAAATGGATAGCCAAGATCCAAGAGTATGACTTGGATATAAAACCCACAAAGTTGGTGAAAGGGCAAGGATTGGCAAAAATGATGATAGAATCGAACTTTCAGGCATTGGGCATCAACTTGTTGACACTTGTGGATGAAGGAACAACTGAAAAAAATGAAGAAAAGTAAGATCTAGGTATGAAGATCAAGTATAAATTTTTATGTTCAGAATGGTACAAGAATATAATTCATTATTTGTGTTATCTCTCTTGTCCCCAATCCTTGGATAGAACAAAGTATAGAGCATTAAAGATCAAAGCACAACCATATGTGATTGTGGAAGGTAGATTATATTGGAAGGATCCTGTAGGAATGTTGTTGCTATATTTAACAAAGGGTTAGTTTACAGAGGCAATCAAAGATCATCATGAAGGGTTATGTGGAGGACATTACAGTTGGAAAGTTACTGCATATAAAATCCTTCAGACAGGATTTTATTGGCCTAATTTATTTGGTGATACATTCAAGTTTGTTAGAAGCTATTAGAAGTGTCATCTTTTTACTAAGAAGAAGAGGTTAGCTCCCTTGCCTCTGATCCTAGTCTTCATAGAGGAACCATTCAAACAATGGGGATTGGACTTTGTTGGAGAGATTAACCCACCTTCAAGTGGACAGCACAAGTGGGTTCTCATAGCTACTGATTACTTCACCAAGTGGGTAGAAGCTATACCTACTAAGAGGGCAAATGATCAGGGGGTGATGAAGTTCCTAGAGGAGAATAGTTTCAACAGATTTGGATGCCCCATCAAAATCATAACAGATAATGCTCAAGTCTTTAATTCAAGTAAGTTTATTTCTTTTCGTCAAAAGAATAATGTTATTTTGTCTCATTCAACAACTTATCATCCACAGGGGAATGGAATAGCTGAATCCACTAAAACAACTTCGATGAAGATCCTTAAGAAAACTATTGCAGAGAACCAAAAACACCAGGATTCTAAGTTAAAGTTTGCTCTATGGGCTGCTAGAGTAACTACAAGAAGATATACAGGTAAATCACCTTTTGAATTAGTATATGGGACTCAGGTTCTATTTCCAAGTCAACTTGTAAAGCCTGTGATTGTAATGATTCAGGAGACGAAATAAGAACCCAATGCTTTGATAAGAAGAATGAATAAAGTAGTGGAGCTAAGTGAGAATAGGGACAAGGTAAGAGACAACTTGATTATGTATCAATCGAAGATGAAAAGTATTTTTGACAGAAAAGCCAAGGAGATTGATTTTAAAGTTGCAGATCTAGTGTTAAGATGGGATACGAGGGGAGAAGATAAAGGTAAGCATAGGAAGTTTGATCCTCTCTGGTGTGGTCCTTTTAGAATTGTTGAAGCAAGGTCCAATAACACTTTCCTTCTTAAGAATCTTGATAGAGAAACTCTACAACTTCCTGTCAATGGGAAGTACCTCAAGCATTACTTCTAGTTCTAAAGCATAAGCATCTTATCATTGTAAATGTCAGAGTGCATTTAGTGTACAAATGCCATAGAATTTGAATTGGGTGAAATATATGACTCCCTGCTCGAGGTGAAGGCACTGATCTGTGGTTCTTAGTGCTTCCTCGGTAAAAGCACTATCCCTAGGTGGAGCCAGATGTTGTAGCTTCCATTGTTATTTTCGTCTTATTTTTGGTTTTATCACAAAAAGAAATAAAAATCAAAAGAAATGAAAAATCAAACCATTGTTTAAAGGCCATGCAGATTTAAGAGGCGTGATCAAGCGACAACTTGATGAGTATGATGAGGTGTGCTGCAGGGAAACAATAAGCTTGAAGGTTAATTAAGGCTCAACCCTTGCAGTTGACCATGATGTGAGCATGGTTGACCACAACGTCTGGCCTAGAACCATTGTGGGGGTTCAACCTCAATGTAGTTCCCTTATATTCTTTACCCCCACAAAGTCTAAAAGAAATGAAGTATTTTGTTTGATTGATGGGATGGCTTTGAATGAAAACCAGTGAGAAGATATAAATTGCCCGATCAATAGGCCACAGATCCAACGGCAATCAGACAGTAACCTATCAGACGCGACGATATATCAAGCATAGTTTAAACTTGCTGAAGTTTAGGCTAATCTTAATCGTCCATCCAAAAAGACGAGATCCAACAGATATCGAGTGAAGAAGTGATCAAGTTTTAGCGCTAAAGTCAGACTCAATAGATTATTAACTGGTGGTATATATTTCTCATCGGGTCCATATGGGAGTCAATGGAGCGTTGAACAGGCGGACTTGATAAGGTTTATTTCAAACGGGTTTAAAATCTTGTGAGTTCCGAAGGATCAGACCATTGATTGAATGAATGATCGGACGGCTCACGCATAGCTAAGGCAGACTCGACGGGTTTATGAATCAAAATGTTAAGTTTTTTCAGTTCCGTCTTAAACTAATGTTTTGCGTAAAATAGTCGATTCCGTTGTTTAAGTGAGATAATTAAATTTAGCGGCAGATGACTAAAATTCCAAAGAAAGGTGATTGGTTGAGTTTTCTTGTGTTTTGAACAATCAAAATGCACCCGATACATATGTGAGCCTAGGTCTACGCATGGGGTTTGAGTCAAATACAGTTTATTATGACTAAAACAATTTAATCATTATTAAAGCATATATAGAGGAACTAAGAAGCCAAATAACAGAGCTGAAAAATCCAACAGTCATCATCATTTTCTAACTTCCATTGCTTCCAGTTATTATATGTTTTTTATAATGAGGTGTCTTTTACCCTCTGTGTAATGTTCTGCAATAATTTTTACTCTAGACAGTTAGGAAAATAGTTAAGTAGTTTGACAATTTTAGTGATTACCAACTACCTTATAATGTATAAAAAGAGGTAAATTTAGAGAGAAAGGGTTGGAATTTTGGGAGAACCTGGAGACTAAGCTACTGAATTCCTGATAGAACTGTTGATTAATGAAGAGTCAGAAGTTTTTCGTACGTTGTTGGGTATGATTTCGTGTCTTCTCTATTATGTGTCATCTTATGTTTTTTTCCTTTGAGTATAGTAATTTAAGTTGCAGGTCTTTATTTGCCTATGCAAATAAAGTTAAAATTCATTAAAGAGCGCTTCTATACTTGAAGTTCCCATCTCTACAATTATTCTAAGTTACAGATAGTAGCTTTTGTATAAAACAACATATTATCTATAACTTCTACTAGTGTCACATATAGTATATCTTGTGTTAAACAACATATTGTCTATGACTTATTCAATCTTTCTTCATTCATCATTTGTATTCAACCATCAACTGGCATTCTGATGTTTTCTTGTCACCTAAGTATTGAGGACCAAGAACCAGATTTCCCAGGTCCTTCATTTGAGAACACAATATATAATCAAGTGAAAAACAAGTAACAATAATTATAATCATTAATGTCTTAAGCACAATTTCTATACAGCCAGGAAATTGGTTTCTTAAGGTACAACAAGTACAAAGAAGCAAGTTCAGCATTGGGTAAGAGCTTGTGCATTTGAGTTGAATGGTATACCTACATCAGCACATTTGAATGTATTACCATTGGGATCATATAGTATGATTTTGGGCATGGACTGGTTGTATCTCCATAGGAACAAGGTGGACTGTTATGACAAATCCATTGAGTGTTTGTATGATAATGGAGAACAGAGAGTCTTATAGGGTAAGAAGAAAGAAACATTAGTTAGGATGGTGACAACTATCCAGGCAAAGCGCAATCACATAAAAGGGTGTGTTTTATTTGCAGTACATATTTCTAGTGACAAAGGTAAGGAAGTTGAGGATTTGGATGTTTTGAGATAGTACTCAGTTTTACAACAATTTCAAGATGTATTTCCCATAGATATTTTAGAGTTTCTGCCTCACAAAGAAGTATAATTTTCTATTGAGTTGGTACTAGGGGTAGCACCAACATCAAAAGCACCATACATGATGATCACTCTAGAGTTGGTAGAGTTGAAGTTTTAGTTGAAGGAAATGCTTGACAAGGGATACATTAGGCTAGGTGTATCATCATGGGGCGCACTAGTAATTTTTGTGAAGAAGAAGGATGATACTCTAAGGTTGTGCATTTATTACCGGAAGTTGAACAAGTGACCATTAAGAACAAGTAGATGTTGTCGAGGATTGATGATTTGTTCAATCAGTTAAAGGGAGCAATAGTGTTCTCAAAGATTGATCTAAGATTCAGTTATCATCAGGTACACGTAAAGGAAGATGACATTTACAAGACATCTTTCTGGAATAGGTATGGACATTATGAGTTTGTTGTAGTTCCATTTGGTTTGACTAATGCTCCAACTACTTTTATGTTCTTGATGAATACTGTGTTGTGCCCTTATCTGGAAAAGTTTGTTATTATGTTCATTGCTGACATCTTGATATATTCTAAGAGTGAAGAAGAGCATGCCAAACATTTAGCAGCAGTATTGAGATTATTAAGAGAGAATTAGTTGTATGCTAAGTTTAGAAAATTCAGTTTCTTTCAAACAAAGGTACACTACTTGGGACATGTGGTTCCCAAGGAAGGTATAGCAGTAGATCCAAAAAAGATAAGGGATATCATGGGGTGGGCCACTCCTAGGAATGTGGATGAGGTAAGATCATTTATGGGGTTAACAGGTTATTACAGGAGTTCATCAGGAACTTATTACAGATTGCATATCCCATCACAACATTACAAAGGAAAGGTAAGAATTTTCAATGGACAGAGGAATGTGCAACAATTTTTTAGCAATTGAAACAATTGTTAACACATGCTCTAGTGCTAAGGATTGCAGATCTAGACAAAGAATTTGTGGTATGCAAGGATGCTTGCAAAATAGGACTTGGTGGAGTTCTTATGCATGAGGGACATGTAATATGCTATGAGTCACGAAAGCTAAATGAGCACAAATAGAATTATCCGACACATGATCTTGAGCTGGCGGTGATCATCCATGTATTGAAGATGTGGAGGCACTATCCTCTTGGTAGGAGATTTGTACTGATGGGCGATCACAGTGTATTGAGGCATCTATTTGACCAACCATATTTCAATTCTAGGAAAGCTAAATGGTTGGAAACGTTCAACGAGTTGGACTTTGAGATCAAGTACATTAAAGGTTAAGAGAACAAGGTTGCAGATGCTCTTAGCAAGCGGATACAATTGAACCACTTAACAACTTTGAGTTCTTATGAGACAAATTTACAGGCTCAGGTCTTACAGGTAGGTCAGTAGGGTAAAAAGTACATGGAGCTATAGCACACGTTACAACAGAGTACAGGTACAGGTGGGTGAAAATGTGAAGTTGGGTTACACTTTTGTGAGAAATTCCCTAGAAAATTTCACTATCTCAATTTTTCGGCCGAACCAAAATTTTCTTTAGCCGAATTTTCTATATTTATTTAACTAAACTATTATACTAACATTTAGTCAAATAATTGGCCATTTAGATTAATGTCGACTGTTAAATGGATTTTTTGCTAGAGTTGAAAATCGACAAAAAAATAGTTCGGCCGAACTAGTTTTTCATCCAAAAAACGTTTATGTATATGAGGGCCTTGACGTTGTTGTAGAATATTCTCCATTGTTAGTGTGTTATTTTTATTGTGTTGAGCACTACAATTTTGGATGGCTTGTCGGTTCGTTGGAGCAAACGATCACGTATGTGCATGAATTGTTTTTTTTCCACTTTTTTATGGTTTTTTTTACAGTTTTTTTAATTTTTTGTTGGTTTTTTTGCAAGATTGGTTGGCGCCAGAGGATTTTTTGCAAGATTTTTGCATGATTTTGGTTAGTTGGTGCTAGGGTTGGTTGCACCTCATCATCGTTGGAGGAATTATGTCAGCTTCCTCAGCCTCCTTGTCTAGACCAGGTATGTTGATTTGTTAGATTCTAGGGGTAATTTTAGGATTACGCACCATCAACCATTTACAAACATTGTCACCTTATAATTATGGAATCTAAATTTTATGTTCATAATAATACTTATAATATTCATATAGGAAATAATTATTTTGACGTTTTGAATTCTGAATTTTGTAAGAATTTTCTAGTTTTAGCATCAAATTGATTAGATTGATTGAAAAATTTATTTTCCTCTTACATTGCACCTCAATTTTTTCCCTTTAAAATTAAATTGTAAAATTACTTAAAAACCTATTAAAAATGCTTTATAGTAACCTTTATTTGCATTTTGGATTTTCATTAGAATACAATAATATTTACTTGGATTCTTAGTATCCACATAATGGAAAAAATTTATGCTACCTTTTGAAGAAATTTTCAGATATCTAGATCCGAGAATTTATTTTAAAAGTATTTCAACATATAGTAGATCAAGGATGTTTGGATACTAAATTTCCAGATCTGACCTTCAAAGAAATATGTATCCACCTAATATCTAGATTTGGACAAATATTAAATGATATTTTTTTCTAACTTTTCAGTTTTGTAGATTTAGGATATCCATATCTGACTCTTTCTCTAATTTATGATGTTTTTGAAGACCATAAGTATAGATCCAAATTTGATTTTATTATGAATTAATGATTTTTTTGGATTATGGGTTTTTCCAATTTCTCCCTTCAAATGACAAAACTAGCATATACAATAAGGAGAGGAAATCATTTTTTAATACCTTTCTACCATCATTAAAGAAATTCAAACCTAAAAGTAGGCGATGAAGAGCTGGTAACTACCTTAAATAAATGGCATGACCTAACTGCCAGTTGCCACTGTAACTCCTCTATTGCGAAATATCTTTGCAAGATAACTCACAAACAATGAGAGCTCCTCTTGTCTATTTTTATCCTTACAATAGCAACGATCCGTCTGCTAATCACTAACCTCTCTATGCACTACTTTTAGCCTTTAAATTCACACCTTCCTTTATCTTGAATGCACACAAAGAAAACAGTAGCACTCTCATACCTTTCTCTTTGTAATTTGTGTTGTTATGGGGTGAATGACACTACTTTTTTATGCCCAAAATAATTATGGGATAGGGGCCCTCATTTTCTGCTAGGAATATCTTTCCCCTTTTGGATGTAACAACATACATTCTTATCCACATTTCTCTCAAAAATCTGGAGGAAGTGAAAAGTTGAGCTTATTTTGTCAGCATTTAGCATCATTCTAAACAACAACTTACTTCATTGATATCATGTCATGTGTTTGTTCAACAGCTGAGAGAAGAGCCAACACCCTTCTCACCTTTTGATAGAAGCACTTAATTCCAGGATAGGAAAGTGATACTATTGATGAGCCTCAGTATTGCAACAAGAATGATGCAACTCCCAGTGATACCAACTTTAATTATCAACCTGTGATTCGTACAAACATAAAAGGTATTAACACTATATGTGAAACATATATGTGTCCTTCCTTCACTGTCATAATGTAATGGAGTGAATGTAATCAAATCCTAAACTAATTGTAGAAATGGAGATACTCGAAATGGAAACCTTAACCTATTGCAAGAAAGAAAATAAAAGGAAAGAAAACCTATTCTAATTGAATAAAGAAAAGATCATGAACTAAATATCAATCATTACATTTCAAAGAGTTTATATCCATTGTCAAAGTTCATTGGATGTGGCAATCAAGAAAATCATTATTGTATTGTCTAATTCATAAATATGTCCATTAACCCAAATTGTTGAGATGTTTTGTAGGGGTAAAAGGGCAAGTGCTAAGTGGTGTTTATTCCTCCTCAACCATTGACTTAGAGCCTAAGGGTTATGAGTCAACCCTAAGGGACAAAAACCAATATTTTTGAGCAAATTTGGGCAAGTATATACATGTTGGAAGAGTTCTACAAGAAGCTGCTACAGGGAGTTAGAGGCTGCTACAAGATGTTATAATTCGCTGAAATAACCAAGAAAATCAAATCCAAATTAGATGGGATTTTTTATTTTTTTTAACTAGGATGTATTAGGTCTCCATTACAAGTGGAATCCCTCAAAAATACCCCTGTTAACACATGCTAAAAAATAACAGAAAAATACTAGTCTAAAATGTAGAAATTTGAGAACTACTGAGCTAGTTAATCTATCAAATTCCTAACCTAATCAAGTGAAAATGAAATGGGATAAATTTTTTCATTAACCTAAATGTTTTTATGATATATTTCAAGTGGAATCAACTCAATAGAAGCTCATTGGAATGTTCTAAAAATAGCAGAACATTACTACTATTTGCCACAAGGGACTTCCAGAAATTTAGATTTGGGAATAAGCAAACTAATCCAAGTAGCTCAATGATTACAATGACATTTCAAAGCTATTACAAGGAGGAAATTATTCTTGTGATCTTGCAAAATAACTTACTTAAACTGTTTAACCCAATCCTACAAGAAGAAATCATTAATACTAAATGTAAAAATAGAAAAAGACAAGAACAAGAGATGCATGTGAATAAGAAGTGAAAGGAAGAAACATAAATGATACAAAAGGGCTTTGATGCTCCTAGGATGGCCAAGCACAAGGAAGCTTAGAGTACTATGAAGGAGACCAAGATTTAGAAGATGAATATGGAACAAATCTTTATTATTTCCATCAATACAATTACATCCCTACAAGAAATGAAAGTGGACCTACAAAAATATGAGTTCTCCCCACAAGAAGGCTAATAAAAATCAACCCCTAGAGGAGAATTTGACTTGGTACTTATACAAAATTTTTAAGAAGAATTACCCATGAAAGGAGGAAGCTTTCCCCTCCAAAATCCCTCAAATTGTGGATCTGGTTCCCTACACTAGGAATCTACATTAAATGATAGGGAAGACATTCCTAGATTTTCTCAATCATTGGAGCTCCAAAATTTGTGCATGATTTCATGATATCACGTTGATTTATTATTCAATATTGATCATCCTATAGTAGGGATCAAATCCCTAAATTATCTCCTCCTCCAAATCTTCATAATCTACCCAATATTCTCACAATATTCTATGAAAATAAATAATATTAGGAACAAATACGCAATTATCCATAAACCTTCCTAATGAACATATTAAAGTTAAAAATACGTTATCTAATGCAAAAAGAGAGGTTTAATGTGTTGAAGGATGGTCATATGGGTCTTAATTTATGTCTAATTTGGAGGGCCATCATACCCTCCTGCTGAAAGTGTTGCTCATGCTCTGAGCAACTTAGTGACCTCATTGTGCCTCATTCATGGCCCTGGTGGCCTCCGTGATTTGTTCTATAGCTGTTCAACACTTTCATGTAGCAAATTTTTGCCTTCCTATAGAAAATTTCTTTTAGTTGTTCAATCCTGGCTCCCCTGGTGCTTGGCTTCTTCTGAGAGGCTTGGGGCTCCTTTATTTTGGGTTGGAGTGAGGTTATCTCTTTAGTTTTCTTCTTATTCTCTTTTATCCTTTGTTTTGATTTTTTTAGGCACTTTATCTTATGTTTCAATTTTTTTTTCTTTGCCACACTCTTCTTCTTCTGCGTATCCATCCCTGACTATTTCTTTAAGTCCATAAAATATTCTCTATCCATGTCAATAACACTTGTCCATGTATTCTTAAGGTTTGTGCAAAGGAACGCTGGTGCCAATTGTCAATTTCATAGCACTCATCATTTTAGCTTATGGCAAGAGGAGGAGTGATTCATGTTGATGAGTGAGGTGAAGAATAGTATGTAAATATAAAAACAAGTTTATTCTCCCATCATAATGCTCATCCTTTCAAGAAAACTCAACAATTCAATTTTTTTTTTTTTTTATGGTTATGCTACAAGATGTTTAGTGGAGGAGTTTTGCAAATTTTCGCAGAAGTTTTGTTTGCAAGAGGTGATAGATCGAGTACTTACCCCTTATTTGAAGACTCCTTCAAATTTATAGGGTTTTGTGGCAAATAATCTTCAATATAGAGCCCATTTTTTCTTTTGGGACAATCTTGTAGCAAGCTGGTTGTCTCCTGTAGCAGCCCTGTTTTTCCTGTAGCAACCCTGTTTTTCCTGTAGTGGCTCCATTTTCTCCTATAGAAAATAAGTTTGTGCCTTGAGATTCTTAGTTATTGTTTCTCTAGTGGTTGGCCTCCTCTCAGATGTCAAAAGTTTCTTCCCTTCCATTAAATCTTGCACCCATTTCTCCTGGTGCTCCTTCTCAAGATTTTCTGTTTTTCCTATTCCTATGTATTTCTTTTCTATCCTTCATGGTATTAGACTGTTGTTGTTGCTATGTGTGTATGTCCTTTGTTGCTGCCCAAGGTGCTACTACTGCTGATGGAGATACATGCTTGGAGTGTTAGAGTGCCTCGTGAGTTGGTATCACCCCCTCTACTTGATGGGAAGGGAAACAAATAGGATTATGGCTTGTTGTAATGGTTGCACATGCTGCTATAGGAGGAGATTTTCTTCCTGTAGCAATCCTTCCTTGTATTTTAGGGTCTTCTAACTGTATGGGAGTGATGATAAATTATGTACAGGGTTTGGAGGATGATGCTAGGGCTTAGAGGGAGTAGTGCAGGTATTTGAAAATGGAGAGGATGTGCTCTGTGTGTTTTTTCAAGAAATTTTTAGGGTGGGCTCAAGTGTAGGGTTTGTTCTTGAAAAATATTAATTTTTTCATATGAAATGGGATGGATGGATGATGGATAGATAGTGGATATGAAGTGGATGGAGGGCTTGGAGTGCTTTGGTGACTTTGCCTTTGCACAAATTTCCTCTTTTAACTATTGTCCCCATTCCTCATAATCATCACCACATTTCATGAGTAAGGGAGTTAGCTACAATTCACTGGTTGAGGGTGGCTGAGACTACTGACCCATCCTTAGCTTATAAAACCTCACCTCTCATGAATTTACAACAAATTTCTAACTATAATATGATCAAGAGAATGAAGGTTTTAACCCGTATAGAAATTACCTGCATACGAATTCTAAAACACAGAAAATAAACTATGCGAGAGCATAACACATAAAACAAATATACACAAAGATTTTCCCCTGAATCCCAAAACCGGAACTACCAGCTTGATTTTTCATTATGTTCTTTTCAATGTTATAATACATATTTATACATGCTGAAGCATCCAATATCATGGACTGAAAACCATTGCGTCCAAAACCATGGACCCAAAACCATCGGTCCAAAACCATGTGCGAAAAACCATGCACAAAACCATAGGTAGGTCTGCCCAACCTAATATAGGGTCCAGAAACAAAATTTTCCAGGGCGCTACCCTGGACCCCATAGAGGGGGGTTACCTACACCCCTCAAACCCCTTGTGACCCCCCCGCTACACAATCAACGCAATGAAGAGGGGGCTCCACCCCCCCTCTAACCTCCCCATTAACTACATGGGCTAGTTGTGGAAAGAATATAACACAACCCAAAATTCTCCCACTTGTTGTTTTCTTTCCATAAGGGGCCACAAGAGAGCTTAGTCATTTATCCAGCCCTGCAATGCCCATTTTTTCTATACACCAAGAGAACTTCTTAGAGCTCACAAATTTTGTCAATGCATCTGTAGTATTCTTCAAAGTGTCCACCTGTACCAGCAACACCTTTTTTTCTTCTATCATATCCCTCACAAAGTGATACTGGACATCAATGTGATTTGTCTTTGAATGATATGCATGGTTCTTTGCTAAGAAAATTACACTTTTGCTGTCACAGTCTATCCTTATAGCTCTCTGTACTAACCCCATACATGAACACAATCTTTGCAACCAAACTGCTTCCTTGCTTGCATGAGTGGCTGTCATGTATTCTGCCTCTATATTTGATAGTGCTACTACAGATTGTTTCTTACTCATCAACTGACTGCACCTCCAAATAGGTTAAAAACATACCCACTTGTAGATATTCCCTGATTTAGATCTCCAGCCAAGTATGCATAAAAAAAGCCATGAATCTCCAACACTCTGTCAAATCTTGGTCTTATTTGGTAGCACAAACCATAATCACTAGTGCCACACAAATACCTGGAAACCTGCTTCACTGCTGTCCAGTGCTCCTTCCCTGGTTTTGACATAAACCTGCTCAATAATCCCATTGCATGTGCAATGTCTGGTCTAGTACAGACCATTGCATACATCAGGCTACCGACTGCACTTGCATATGGAACATGGGACATGTCCTCTTCCTCTTCTTGTGTCTTGGGACATTGTTCAACAGATAACCTCACACTTACAGGAATAGGAACCTTCACCAGTTTACTATCCTGCATAGTAAACCTCTGTAGTATTGTTTTGACACACTTCCTCTGGTTTAACCATAGCTTCCTCTTTTCCCAGTCTCTTTTAATTTCCATGCCCAAAATATAGTTTGCAGCACCAAGATCTTTCATATCAAATTTGGAGGACAATTGGGTCTTCAAATCTTGGATAATTTCTTTGTCATTTCCAACCAGCAACATATCATCCACATACAAGACCAGATAAATAACACAGTCACCAATTAATTTAAAATACATACAGTGATCTGCTTTGCTTCGGGTGAAGCCAAGTCCCCGTATAAATGTATCAAATTTATGATACCACATCCTTGGTGACTGTTTTAACCCATACAAAGAGTTCTTTAACTTTCATACCATTTCTTTCTTACCCTTCACTACAAAACCTTTAGGTTTCTTCATGTAGATATCCTCTTCTAGATCCCCATGAAGAAATGTTGTCTTCACATCCATATGTTCTACCTCAAAATCAAAAACAACAACAATAGATAAAAGTAATCTAATAGAAGCTACATTGCAAACAGGAGAAAAAATATCACCAAAACCAATTCCTGGCACCTGGGAATAACCTTTTGCTACCAATCGAGCTTTGTATTTCTCCACCTTTCCTTCTGCATTTGTCTTCTTCTTAAACACCCATTTGCTGCCAACGGGTTTCCTTCCAGCTGGTAACTCCACTAGATCCCAAGCCTCATTTTTGTGCAAAGATTCCATTTCATCAACCATGGCCTCTTTCTAGGGTTTTCCATCCTCTGAATCTACTACTTCCTTCACAATTTTGGGATCATCATTAGTAACATATAAAGAAAAATTTGAACAGAAAGCAGATGGACTATACCTTTTTGGCTATCTTCTTTCTCGAACTGATCTTCTCACACTCGGAGTTTGTGGCTCTTCATCTTTTGATTGCTCCTCTGCTCTAGAGTCTGATTCTTCCTCCTTAAGCTCAAACTCTATCTTCTCAGGTTCCTTTGGTTGGACTTCATATTTAATAACATCTTTCAACTCTTTGAAAACCATATCTAGGCTATACACAACCTTCCTTGTTACTGGGTTCCAAAGCTTATCACCCTTTAAACCATCCTTATACCCAATAAAGATGCACTTTTCAGATTTACTAT